>OZ026505.1:9691483-9871483 GCA_964019985.1 Aurelia sp. 4 Dawson et al 2005
GGGGTGTTTTTAAACTTAATTTTTAACTTCTTTGTCTGTAAATATTATATTTGCTGTAACTAGAAAACTTTCTTTTTAGCAATTTATTTTGCAATTTAGATTCTTAGTTTGGCAAAATCATACATACATACATACATACATACATACATACATACATACATACATACATACATACATACATACATACATACATACATACATACATACATACATACATACATACATACATACATACATACATACATACATACATACATACATACATACATACATACATACATACATACATACATACATACATACATACATACATACATACATACACAAAGCTTTACACCCAAAGAGCAATGTAGATAGGCTATACATATCAAGGAAAGAAGGCGGAAGAGGTCTTATCAGTATCGAAGACACTACGAGAACAGCTATACTTGGACTACAGAAATACATCCAGGAGAGTGAAGAAAAGCTAATTACTGCCGCTAGGAAACCAGAAGATATATCAGAAAGAGCAAAGGGATTCAAAAGCAGAAGAGCAAAGGAACGTAAGCAAGACTGGACCGACAAAGTATTACATGGACAGTTTTTAAGACAAACAGAAGCAGTTGCTAGCAAGGATAGGTGGGAATGGCTCAGTAAGGGAGGAATTAAAAGAGAAACGGAAACGCTCATCCTAGCTGCGCAGGAACAAGCAATTAGAGCAAATCAGATCAAAGCAAAGATTGATAAAACGCAGGAGGACAGCTTATGCCGGATGTGTAAGCAAGCTGATGAAACGGTAAATCATCTCTTAAGTGAATGCAGCAAAATGGCGCAAAAAGGGTTTAAACAACGTCATGATTGGGTCGGAAAAATGATCCACTGGAAAGCTTGCTTGAAATATGGCTTTGATGTAACAAGCAAATGGTATGAACACGAACCAGAAACAACGATGGAGAACGATGTCTGTACAATTCTTTGGGACTTCAACATACAAACAGATCATGTCATACAAGCAAGGCGCCCAGACTTAGTCATCAAGGATAAAGTGAAGAATGAATGCCTGATAGTGGACTTCGCTATTCCATACGACATTCAAGTTGAAGCAAAACAATTCGAAAAGCTAGAGAAATACCAAGATCTGGCCAGGGAACTTAAAAAATTGTGGAATATGAGTGTGCAGATCATACCTATTGTTATTGGTGCCCTAGGAACAACGCCTAAAGGACTCCATAAAAGACTCAAAGAAATCGGAATTGAGACCAAAATCGTTGAACTGCAGAAAACAGTCATCCGGAATTCTGCCAGAATCCTCAGGAAAGTCCTCGAGTTTTGAGGAGACTTGCTGTCACCAAGCCTCAAGAACAAATTATGAACCATTTTGAAGAAAATTTGCGACAAATAGATGATGATAATAATAATGATAATAATAATGATAATAATAATAATAATGATAATTATAATAGTAAAAATAAATTCAACTCACTCTTACCTTCACAGGCAGTCTGACCATCCATTCCACACTATACGCTCAAATCCCCTGTCTCAATTTATTCGCATTAGAAGGATTTGCCATCTTTTACAGGACTATCGAAAACACGCTAGGAAATTCATAACTTTTTGTGTCAATCGTGGATATTCTTTATCAAGGTTAAACAAGCTCGCGAAAGAAGTCGAAGAAAAGGACAGAGCATCACTCCTGAGTGGACAAGAACAAAAGAATAACCCAAACAAAGATCGAATACCATTAGTAATTAACTGGCACAGAAAATTTAAAGGACTAGCAAAGATTCTCCACAAAAATTACGAATTGATGATTCGTGGTGACCCGGATATGAAGAATATCTTTTCAAATGCCCCCATGATTGCTTATCGTCGTAACCCAAATATCCGCTCGAAATTAGTAAGATCAGAAACAAGGGAGCCAAAGCAATTTGCAGAGAGCATAAGATGCACCCAAAAAAATACGAAAAAACGAGGACGCCCTTGCAAATTATGTCCACATATGGGGCAAACGAATATAATAAGCAATACAATTACAGGAAAAGTTTCAAAAATTTCTGGAGGTACCTGTCAAAGCAAAAACGTAATCTACGCAGCAGAGTGCAATAAACATAACATTCTTTACGTTGGTTATACCTCGACATCAGTCAGCCAAAGATTTAACAAGCATAGGAGTGATTCGAAGAATGATCCCTCTGCAACGGAACTCGGAAGACACTTTTTCAACAGTCAAGACTGTAATTTCGATCGGAATTTGAAAGTGCACATTTTGCAGCAAGTGGAAGGAAATGAAACCGACTTAGGTAACTTTGAGGACAAATGGATCACTAGACTGGACACAAAAGAACCTCATGGAATGAACAGCACCATGGGTGAACTAGCAAAAACGCATTATAAACTATTCCCAAGTTTTTGAATATGTAATAGCATTTCCTTGTATTTATTTCTTATTTCTGGCTTTATGTTCTTATGTGCTTATCCAATTCGTTATCAGCAATCGACGCCAGATTATTAGAATCAAGAATTCCACGGAAATCTTTAGAATTCTTAAATCGAATTTATAATTCTTCCCTTTATCGTTATAGTACAATTTTGTAATTTACTCACATTGTGACTGAAGAAGATCTACGTAAGATCGAAATATTTCACTGAAAAGTTCTTGTTTTTCTTGAATCTATTACACTTAGACAATCAAGACGAAAGAATCTTTACTTACAATTATTAATAATAAAAATGATAATAATAATAATAATAATAATAATAATAATAATAATAATAATAATAATAATAATAATAATAATGATAAGAAAACACAACTGTAATTTTGCAAGACGTTTCGATTTAAAATCTTCCTCAGTTTACTTTACAAACAAGGACAGCCAGGTTTCATACATGGTAAACAACATTGAAATTACCATAAAATCTACATAAAATGAGAATTAAAGTACCCTCGATACATTTCAAACTTTTACAACGTAAACAGCCGTAACAGAAAACTTGGACCTAATTCACACCGGGTCCCCCAGGCCACCAGAACAGCGCAACAAGACCCAAAAAACAAAGACCTGAAGTTTGAGTCCTTTGTCTCTCGGGTCCCCCCGCACGACCCCAGCAAACCCAAAAGACCGAGCGTGAAACAGGCCCTAAGATAAAAACAAAACTAAAATACTCTAGACACCTTCCAATCCTTAGAGTTACAATAATAATACAGCCTGTCTTTTTGGTTTTTTTTTGGTGGTTACATTACCCACATGGGATTGAGCGTGTCCACCGCCCCTTAGTAATATCCTTAATTCCAAGGGAATAGGAAAAGAGAGGCCAGCTAATAACCCTCCAAGGATTTGCTTAATTTACTAAATCCCGAATGGCCCGATAGGGAATTCCACCCTAACACCACGCACAGCATGCGCGAAGTTAACCACCCAGCATCTCCTCCAATTCCCCTGGAATCTAAGTGCAAAGATAGAAGGATTAAGCGCCCCCACAGGCAAACAAATCCAATCCAATATCTGCCACCCTTTCATTGAGCCCCTTAGGAGAAAATAAACCCAATTTGTACTGCCAAAAAGCTCCTTTCTACGGAGCGAATGCACATCACCTGCACCATCGATGATGCTCATTTTTAAAAAAGAAAACTCCTCCCCATGATTTTGTTCAAAAAAGTGAGAGAAAAAGGTTGCCTGTGGCACAGGCTTACCCGTATGAAGATTACCACTCAAGCGTTTTTGTTTGTAGGTCCGAAAGTACGATTTGTAGACGTTAAATCTCTGGCGAAACTTAGTCTTCGTACTACCTACATACTTTTTATTGCAACAAGTGCATTGCAGCAAGTAGACCACATTTTCCGAGTTGCAGTCATACGCCCCCGAAAAATTCATAAAAAATCGAGAATCCTCTAAATTATAACATATAGACCCCTCTAGCATCATCGGGCATATTTGGCACCTTCTACCATTGCACTTATGTGTACCTTTTTCCACCAGCTCCTCATTTACCGGTTGTAATTTTGCCCGAACCAAGGTATCTTTAAAGTTTTTGGCCCCTCTAAACGAGACAAACAGTTTTCCAGAAAAAAATCCTGCGTTGCTCACTATCCACAAGAAGAATGTTTTCACATTTCCGCAAGATCTCATGAACCCCATTAAGTGCAGGATGAAAAGTAAGAACAAGGGGTATCCTCGTGCCATCCTTAGATTGATTTGTCTGCAGGGTAATTGCCTCAACTCTTTGACCTTCCTCAAGCATTTGTTTCAACGTGAAGTCTGGATATCGGAGAGATTTCTTTCTTAAATGTGTTGATGTACCATTTGTTACAATTTGTAACTTAATTTCAAAGTCTACACGATCTCCAAAGTCACATTTTTCTGCTAAGGCACGTAACCTTACATGATATTCAGCTAATGATTCTTGCGGTCATTGAGTACATTGCCCGAGCATATGCGTGGCATGTAACACGTTTACTTGGGGTTCAATATAATCTTGGAGTCTGGTTACCGCAGTATCAAAATCATCGTCTTCCCCAGTGTTTTCCAGTGTCTGAAAAATCTTATCCACGGCGGGGCCTGCTTGATACAGTAGAATGGCACGTTTTTGACTTGTATTGGTGATATTTGCTGCCACAACGAATCTATTGAACCTATTTAAAAACTCTTTCCAACGTAAACTGATAGTTGATGGGTCAACGCTCGGGTCGAACGCGACCATTGGAGCTAAATACGACATTGCCATTCTCCTCGGGACGCTTATGGACCGTTAGAGGCCACTAAACAACTCTAGAAACTTCTTTCTTGTTTATTTCAGTTCTTTTGACATCCTCGTCGTCAATTTTAGTGTTCCAAATGGGCTTACTTAACTTATATTTAACTTATGGTCGCCCTCTTAGCTCCTCGTGTTCGATAGAGATCATGCCTGGTTCCTTAATTGCAATTTTCCCCTCAACGCATTCCCTAAGCTATCAGATCAGAACAAAAACTGAGTCTGGTTAATAACTGTTCAAACCTGAGAAGAAAATTGAAATTGATCATCCTTTGCTTCAATAACATACCTGTGAAGAAAGTAGATGAGCATAAACACTTAGGAATCATCCTTGACTCAGAGCTGTCCTTCTCAGCTCTTGTCAAGTCAGCTATCTCTAACACAAGGAAGGGTATTGGTTTGCTGAGATATCTCTCAAAATATCTGCCAAGGCATCGAAACATATGTGCTCTACGTTCGACCTCACCTGGGGTATGGTGATGTTATTTATCATATACCTGCTAAAGTATGTGACTCCAGTGAAAACATCGTGTTACCAAATCTAATGGAAAACTAGAGCCCATTCAGTATTCTACTGCATTGGCTATAACAGGAAGATGGAGGGGAACATCTTGAGAGTAGCTTTAGTATCTTTAGTCTCACGGTTGGCCTCAGCAAATTAAGTTTCCACAAACTCAAGCGTAATTTTAGGAATACCGTAAATCCAATGTGCCCAACGAGCGATGGGATGAGGATACGGAGCATTTGATGTTCAACGACAAGATCTTCTCGCTGAAATTGTTGAATTATTATTACCAGTCGTACAAATTGTCGACCTCTCTAGTGGTGCTTTGACCCAGCTTTTTGATATGGTGATCACGAATTTTCTAATAACTTGAATAGAAGTATAATCGAATTGATTTAACGGTTCATCCACGAAACTGGTCGGTTTGACTGAGATCTTCGCAGCATTTGTACTAAGCAACCACCAATTCTCTTAAAGCAAACGTTCTTTTTCCTCGTAAATTCTTTTCATATCAGATCTCAGGCATTTTATCTACCTCATCAAATCAGTTGCACTTGTGAAATCATTCAAGTCATCATTTTCCTGACCTGACATCTGATGTGGAACAGAATCTAGTACATTATGTGAGTGTCATCTTATTTTATTTCGAAAAACTATACATAGCTTCTAAATACATTAAATAAAAGAAGCTAATCAATGTCGAAAATATTTACAATGGAAAACAATAACTAATTTGAAAATAACTAATTTAATAATGATTAAGATGCCACACTATTTTAATAATTCTAATTCATGGATTTCTTTTTATTGATTTTGATTGATGTTATGTTTTTCAAATTGACATGCATTGCAGTTGCATTCAACTCCATCCCATTGTTTTATCAATCTCTTAAAAACGTTTATATTTTGAGCAGACTTCATTTCGTTCGGGAGTCCATTCCATATCTTAGGCCCCAAGGCTCTAAGACTATTAGTACCAAAAGTTGTTTGATTAGGTCTGTGATGTAGCAAATCATGTGGATTTCTCTGAGAGCGACTCAGATTAGTAGATGATTTAAAAGAAAATATGTTTTGCATAAAAACAGGATTTAGCTGCTTCATAGTTTTATAGATTTCGATACATAGAGCTCGTAAACGAGAAACATGCATATAAGTTTTGCCTGACCTTGTCAGTAACTCTTCATAAGAAGATGGGTTATCATTGAACAGAAATCTTAGTGCTCTCTCTTGTATGCGTTCGACTTTTTGCAGTGACTTTGCAGATGAAAAGTGCCACACTAAAGGACAGTAATTGAAGTTAGAATAAACAAAACTTTGAACAAGTGTTTTCCTTTCTTCAAAAACAATAAATTGTTTAAGCCTTTTCAGCACATTCAGTTGTGTAGCAGCTTTCATACACAAATCTGAAATATGGGCATCAAAATTAAGCTTGTTGTCGAGTTTAACCCCCAAAAGCTTTACAGTTTTTTCTGATTTAATGATCTTATAACTAAGGCTAATGTCAATACCACTTGTATCTGAACGGTCTTTCTTGATCAAAATAGCCTGAAATTTCCCTGGATTTGCAATCATCTCATTTTCTTTCAACCATTTTAGAGCAACATTGGCTTCCCCCTCTAAAACCTTGAGTAAATCTGACATGCTTCTAGAGCAGGAAACCAAAGAATTGTCATCTGCGTAATTATATAATTCAGCTTCCTCAATGAAAAGTAGAAGATCGTTTATCTAAAAATTGAAAAGGATTGGTCCAAGTACCGATCCCTGTGGAACACCGGAAAGTATACGCTGAAACGAGCCATAAACATTATTAATCCTAACACATTGATCTCGTCGCTTTAAATAAGAATATATAAAAACTAAGGAATTGTAATCAAATCCGTAAGCTGATAACTTGGCTATAAGTAAGTCATGTGGTATGCAGTCAAAGGTCTTTGATAAGTCCATTGTCCATTGGTCTTTAATCGTGTGCAGTGTAGTCGTAGTTAGTTGAACGTTGCGTGTCTTTTTATATTTGCCAGGGGGTAGTCATTGTCTTTCGCTCCACATGGTATAGCACCTGTAGTGTTGTGTAGTAATTATAATAGGTATAGTTAAATGTAAGATATATTGTAAATATTTATATTTGAATAAAAACACTGAGATCCTGAAAAGTCAAGTGAATGAAAAGTTGTTATAAGTAAGTAATAAGTCGAGTGAATGAATTAAAATATTTGTCAAATATCTTTGCAATGCTGGCTTCGATCTTAAAACTTAGTTTCAAACCCATTCTTACTTTGACAGCCTTGAAAGATGGCTAATGCTTATCTGTTCCATGTCCTTTTAATACCTTCATAGTTTAAAAGTGTGGAAATCCGGCTAAGGTGGGCCTAGAACGCTTGCTTTTTTCAAAATAGAGAGCATCTGAAGCCTTAGAAGGATTTACAGCACAATGACGTACTTCAGACGTGGCTGCATATTGAGAGTTTTGAGGAAAATATTGGTGGAGTATCCATTTGTAATGGACTATCCTCTCCTTCCTGTCACAGAGGCCAGCTACCAAACGAGAAGAGCGGCATACTCGGCACAAACTCCACAGTATCCTGATTCATCAAGCTATCCTGAAGCATACCAAAGTAAACAATATCCACCAGCGCAACAGGATACAACTGGATATCAAGCTTCACAAAATATTCAGCAAACGCAGTCTCAGCACAATGTGAATGAAGAAGCCTCTCAAATTTTGGGCAACAATTCAGCTAACATTAAAAATGATACAATACAAACAAAACAAAGCAGAAAATCAAAGAAAGTTGGCGAGGGAGTAGAGGGAAAAGAAAAAGATGCAGAAAAGGCTGTGAAGGACGTAAAAGCAGAACAAAATGCAGACGAAGTTGATTCACAGCTTGACGACGAGGAAGCAACTAATGAGCAGACGCATCCCTCGTCAAAACATATCGAGCAAGAAAGCATGGCTCAAGATAAGGAAGATATAAAAGATAAAGTAGAAATGAAAGAAAAGGAGGCTAAGAAAGTAGAAGAGCGTCAAGAAACGTCAAGTTCAGGCTCTGGAAATGAGGGAAGCTCTAACGATTTTGAACAATTGAAAGATAATGGTAATTTACTTGCTGAAAACATGCTTGTTGAAGATAGATTAGATGGGATAGAGGATAGTGAATCGCAGTTTGATTCAATACAATATTTTAATAAGAATGTACATTTTTCTTCAGAATTAACCAGCTCTTCTGATGATGATCAAAATTCAGAGAGCTCAGGCTTCGGGGAAGAGATCGAGGAAGAGTCTGGAAGCACTCCACAAATAACATCGGGAGACAAGAAGTCAAAGAAAGAGGAAGACAACAATGAAGCAAAACAAAACGAGGACAGTGAAAAAGAGGATGAGAAGAAGTTTGGGGACAAAGCAACGGAGCAAGAAAGAACAGAAAATGCAGAAAAGTACGAGGATGGAGAGCAGCAAGCTGAAAAAGGAGCCAAACCAGTGCAACAGAGAAGTCATGACAAAAAGAAGAATTTGATGGAGAAAATGCTGGATAATAGTGAATTGCAAGCTGTAGCTGTGACAAAAGGCAAAGCACGACAAAAGGTAAGCGCTCTCAAGTTTTTCAGTAAAACATTTTTAGACAGTAAGATAAGAAAAGGGCATGCCAGAAATCCTCAAAAAGTCGTCAAAAATAAGGGATCGATTTACGACCACCTCAGGTCTTAAAAACAATGTGAAGTATGTCTTATTTCAGGCTGGGAATAGGCAATTCAGTCAAAATTTTTCAGAGAAAGGTTATAGTCCCCAGGTACCTAAGAACTGAGAATGAAAGTTCCCTGTAAACTCATTGAATTTCAAAGGATTTCATCTTTCCAGAATTCTTTAATTCAAGAATTCTTTACAGAACAGTAGAAGTATCCTTGTCCCTTGAGACAAGAATATTTTAGGTATCTAGGGACTATAAACTTGCTCTGAAAACTTTCGGCTGAGTTGCCTATTCCCAGCCACAAATAAGACACCCTACTCATTGTTTTGAAGATCTGAAGTGGCTGTTAACCCTATTAGTACTGGGGGCGTTTTTTGCCCCCCCCCCACCATACTTTTCTACATTGCACTAAAACGGCATGTAATTTAACAATCAAACTTTGTGAAGTTTAGTCAAATGCAATTGGTTATCTAATTTTTAACATTTCATTGACTAACTCTGATCACGTTACAGCAGCAATACCATATTTGGAGAGTGATCAACAAAAAGTTATTAAAACCTCCATAGATTTTGTCTCGTTTGTCCGATTGATCTCAAACATGCACCAAGTCGATTGCATTTGACGAGTAGTTTCATTTGATAATATATTCATACATATATTTCATATTTGCTGAAATTAGCAAAATTGATATTCATGACGTCATTGACATTTGTGACATCATTGCTATAATGAATAAATGTAAGATACAAAAAATTGTTGTCTTTTTTGCTTCAACTTATTTATATGATTACTTTTGAGTCTATATTTACTAGATAAAAGGAGAAGACTTAGAAATAACTGAAAAGAAAATCTGTGCATGGAACCTAATTAAAAGCTAATGGTGCCAAAAATATAAACTGAAAATATCTCAAAGGTATGGGCTTTAAATCTGCAACATGTTTCCTGCAATTTGAGACAGATTTGGAGAAAATTGAATGAGAGATAGATTAAATAGAATTTTTCTTGTTAAGGAGGTAAGAAATTTCCAATGTCCCTCTGTTTTTGGTTGTCTAGCAACGAAACACGTGACTAATTACTTATCTTTGATATATTTTAATAGCCAATTGTCTAAAGAACAATAGGAGTATCTCGTGCAGTTTCGGAGAAAAAGAGGGGGCGAAAGACGCCAGTACAAAGTAACTAAAAATTCGCCCAGTACTAGTAGGGTTAATTGATCTCCTGTTTTTGACCACCTTTTGAGGATTTCAGGCATACCATTTTCCTCAAAATCCTTAGTTTGGAAAATTTACGGTGCCGAAAAAGATTGCAAAAACTAATGGCTGGTGTAAAATACAGGTCAAATTTTTGCAGGTCACGTGGCAGGTCACCGCGAGGGCCAAGGGCTATAGACTGCACAAAAGATTTCTGTTGTGTACGAGCTACGAGATCCGCTAGTGTGTTGACCTATAATGTGTAAAAGTGAAGCGGCTAGATGTGCCCCAGTGGACTAAGCCAAGTCATTTACATAATCTTTCAGATAATGCATAATTCCACAGACACGATAATTTGATTCAATAAAATATATATGTTGCGTGTGGTACTAGTATGTAAATCAAACGATAATACTGTAAAAATGAAAGATTTAAGTACCAATGTAGCATACAGGGTGTCTAAAAAAAATGTTCAACGTTTGATTAAATACTAAAAAATAACGATACGCTGAATGCTCCCTTGCTTAAATCACCCTTTTTCTGCGATTTTAGATTAATTTTAGACACAAGAATCTTGCAAATCCGCTAAAAATTCATGGAGTTACGAGCATTTGAAGTTTAAATTTGTGCGAAAGCTGAAACCAGAGGCCTCGAAATGGCATTTTGGTAAAAGCTCCGTAGGCCGTCGTTTCTGTTATTTCTCAATTGTTTCAGGGAGAGCCAAGTTGGATTCAAGCAGGTTTTCGATAACCTAGCTGTCAAGCATATAGATGCGTTGAGGAAATAGATTCAGTCTCTCGCCGATTATGTTCTGAACCACTGTTTTTGGACTTATGTAATGTAAGGAAATTTAGAGAATGATCGCAAGAAATAATTTACTTTAGAAGTCCTATTTGGTTTGCTCTGATATCAACGAGAGGTATGACATTGGATAAGCTTCTCTTACCTCCGTCTTCGAGTTTTTTGCAATACCAGTAATCTGGGGGTCTCTGGTTTCAGCTATCGCATATTTTTCATCTTCGAGAGCTCGTACCTCAGGAATTTTCAACCGATTTGCACGCTTCTAGTCTCTAAAATTATTTCATAATCTTAGGAACAGGGTTATCTTTCCATCGTGTTTTTAACATCTATGCTACATTGGTACTTAAATCTTTCATTTACAGTATAATCGTTTAATGATAATTTGATAATTCGAAGATAAGACAAACAATACGTTTTCTTTTGAGAGAGTTTCAAAAAGGAGGAAGAGAAGGTCTTCAGCACGAGTGGGGGCTCCTTGACCAAATTTCAGAAGAAGCTTGCTGCCAGCATTTTCAAAATGAAACCGTGACTAAACCAATTTTGTGAAAATGGTACCCTTGGTCAAATTTCCCATTTAAAGTGCCATAAGATAGCATTTTCTAGACAAAAATTCCAACTTTTCGCTTTCCCTTGACCAAAATCGCCAAATTCCCCGTTTCTAGACAAGAGTAACTAAGATTTGACTTTTCACTGAAGTTGCCACAAGGTGTACCCTTGCTCAGAGTGAAATTGCCGAAAGCATACCCTTGACCCCATTCCCTTCTGATCCTCGGTTTGCAAGTGATTATAGTTCGTTTGTTTCGGTCAGAGCCAAGATCCAGGCAAAATGCGAGGGGCAATTTCACTTCGGAAATCCCATACACTTCAGTGGAAATCCGGGAAAAAATCCAGAAATTCTTAAGAAATTCTTTGAAATCCGGAAGTCACTGGAGCTCTCCATGAAATCTCCATGAAATTCCAAGAATTCTTAACTCTTTCTCAAATATTGCATGAGCTTCGATTTTACATATCTACGAAAATCAAAACTAAAGATTTGTTCATAGTGGCCAAAACAAAGCTCAGTAAACGTAGCTGAGCCCAGGGGGAGGTTGTACATGACCAGATTTTGAACGGGGACGTGCCATCGAAGTTTCAAAAACAGACCCATTCCTTGTACCAATATTTCCAAAATGTATATATACTTAGCCTGATAGCCAGATCCGATTTAAAAAAATTGGGTCTGGTTATCAGACTAATATATACCCGACTTATGTGCCAATTTTTCAAAAATGTATGCCCTACTTTATACCAATTTTCCGAAAATGCATACCTGACGCTATACCAATTGCGAAAATTTCGAAAATTGATACTGTTCCTTATGCTGAACTCGTGAAAACAACGAAATAACTGATAGCTACAATATTTAGCTAATTAATTCAAACGCTAAAAATGAAAATTAATTCCTCCCCTCCAGGGAGCTGAGCACAACCAGTTGCAAAACTGGGTGCTAAAAGTGAGACCACTACACGCAGGAAGTTTCCATTGGTTACCCCGGAGTTTGATTGATGAGAACTATCATGAGGAACGGTACTGCGTAGAATTGGCAGTTGTGCTTCTACGCAGAACATACTTAGTTCTGGGGAAGAACTATTACAGTGTTACAGGAGAAGAAATATTATTTAATTTTAACTAAAATCTGCAAGATTGTCATTACAAGACAAGTTATTTCAAGACAAGGTTACATGAAAATGAGAGGTTCCCTTTTTAAAACCGAGTCAGAAAAGAATTTGTTTATTTTTGAGGGGTTTGTCACTCTCTAAAACCCGTACATGTGCATAAATCCTTTCTTTCTTTCTTTACTTCTTTCTTTCTCTGTACGTTTTGTTAGATAGTGACATAGCCCTCTACCAGTGGAGTCCCCCCACCCATGATCCTCCTCCGTAGATAAGTGTACCCCTTGAGATAAGTGTACCCTAATTCTTGGCCTTGTTTCGGTGTCTTATTTTGCAATTTGTTTACATTGGAAGAAAATTTCCAATGGACTATTGTAACCTGTGGACTATTGAAACCTTTGATAATACAACATCCAAAATTTCAGTCACAATTCCCAAGTGCCCTCGACACAAAAGATTACTTTTCTATTCCCAAAACGTTTCATATTTTGATAGGAATTGAAGTAATTTCCGAGTCTTTTAATGTAATCAAACACGCCTCAGTCCTATCTAAATAGCTACTAGCTATGTTTGTCTATACTTTTGAGTTTTTATATGTAATTTTTTATGTTTATGTGCAATCTCTGCTATGTTTTTTATTAGTTATCAGTACCGATGGTGGCTGCATTGTGCATTATATCCTCTTAGGACCAGCGAAAAGGTTTCTTCGCGATGATGCCGGTTGAAGTCAGTCAATGGCGGGCAACAATAGGGTGCTTCTGTTTATCCATTCAAATCTTGTGTCCCTTGAGCAAACTGTCAGTCCATTTTTAATCCTTTTCCAAGTCTTTCAACTGTATTGGTTTTGTTATTGTTTTATTGCAGTTTCAATCCTTATTCTACCCTTTGTTCTGATAATACCGTTTTTTGCAGTGTACTCAGGTGAAACACAGTACTGTTTCCTGCCTTTGTTTGCCTGCACACATCACTCTGCGAAGAGGGTGATTTACACGACTGTTGAACTCCTCAAACGAATCCCGTTCGGTGTCATTGGTCTCTTTCGATATAAACTTGGTTTCCATATGATCGTAACAGTCGGCTACCTACTTTGACACATCAGCGACGTGTCCCCGATCAGTCGGCGACATATGGAAACAATCACTGTTACAATCATATGGAAACCAGTCTTTAAACTCATCTCAACTCTTTCGATGCGTCCCCGTACTGTCCCCGTCTGATCGGCGACGTCGTTAAGAAACTGGGTAACTCTGCTTTCCGCTCCAGTGAACAGCGAGTTGCCGTTTTGCAAAACCACTGTCATTTCATTTCATTTCATATTATAATTCTTGACAGTGATTCTTGACAAAGATTGTGCTTCAAACAGCAAATAAAGTCCATCTGCAAAAAGGCTGGTCAAAAGCTACATGCCCTCTCAAGAATTTCGTACTTTCTTGATATTAATCAACTAAAACGAATAATGAAGGCATTTATCTTGTCCCAGTTCAACTACTGTCCTCTTGTTTGGATGTTCTGTGACAGAACACTGAACAATAAAATTAACCGTATTCACGAGCGGGCATTACGGATAACCTACAAAGATATGACATCAGATTATGATGCAATGTTTCTCAGGGACAATGTGGTCCCAATCCACATAAGGAATTTACAATTGCTGATGACTGAGGTCTATAAAACAAAATAGGAGCTTAATCCTAGTTTCATGAAGGAGATCTTCGTTGAAAAACGCAGTCCTTATGGGTTAAGAAGCTGCCGTGATCTAAAGTGCACGTAGTGCGTAAAGTGCGCACTAGGTGCAATGGCTTGGATACGATATCGCTTCGCGGGTGTAGATTATGGCAGGCACTTCCCAATGACATAAAGCAGTCAGAAACCCTTTCCAGCTTTAAAAGGAGAATCAAAGTCTGGAAAGGAGTAGAATGCAATTGTAGATTATGTAGACCTTTCGTGGCTCAGGTTGGGTTCTTAAACTGATCTAAATTTACTGCGTTGTAAATACCAGGGAAAAAGAACATTGTAAATATGGAAACATTATTGATATCTTATGTATTTGTAGATAATTATTCTCTATTTGATTTCTTTTTTTATAAATTTTACTTTTTTAGATAGTAGGCCTGAATTAGCTCTTATTTTATGGCTCTTTTTGTATGTTGCCTACTTTAAATAAATCAATAATGATAATAATAATAACAATAATATTAATAATAATGATAATAATAATAATAACAATAATAATAATAATATATATATGATAATGATAATAATAATAATAATAATAATAATAATAATAATAATATAATGATAATATATATATATATGACAATGATAATAATAATATTTATACAGCGTAAAACATTTCAGCTAACTGGTTTACAATGTACCCAGTTAAAAAATACTTACAAAAGAAAGAATCTAAATTTACACGTGAATAAGAAATAAAACTACAATCAATAAGATCTATACAGCTATAGCAAAGTATATAAAGAATTGTAGATATGATCATGATATGGTATAATGTGACGTGAGAGAGAATTAGCTAGATGGAAGGTCCTCAGAAAACAGTTAATTTCTCCAATACTACTCCGTCGATCGAAAATCGGTAAAAAGTGTCGTTCTACATAGTCTTGGCAATCGAAAGATATGCAAATCGCAATAGACCTTTTGAAAGAGGTCTGGGACGGCGCGCTACTTTTCTGGAAGATGGCGGATTTGCTTTCAAGGGGAATCCCCTTCTCACAGCAACAGTTGACTTACAGTTGAGCAAGTCTGCGAAATGTTTTTGCCGCTGACCAATAGCACTATGCGCCACCGCATTTGGTTGGAATTTGTAAATCTGGGAAACACCCAGGAAAAGTGAATAATGGAGTTTAGAGGATTCCTGTCCCTAGGGAATCAGCTCATTGTAATCGACACATGGCTACTTGCACATGTTGCAAAGAGAAGATCTCAAGAACGAAAGCTCAAGATTATAAAACATCAAGAAAAGCATCAAAACATTGTAATAAATTTCACAGTGATGGCCAGAAAATCAAGGAAATTCAGCAATTTAAGGTTTTGCAAATATCTCCAAATCTAGCCGCAGCCTTTTCATCTTAATCGCTGAAAATTTTCTCCAACATCCAAGCAACGTTCTGAACCAGGTGAGTTATTTGGGAAAATAGGGGATGGCTTCTACATTTTTTATCGAAGGAGCCTTGGTCTTCACAAGGCTACCGTCCTAAGCATTTTGGTCTGCCGAAGTAAGTCCTCCTAGTGCTCAAAATCCTTGATATAAACAAGCACTTAGATCATTTTTGAATAGGAGGATCCAATGTTGTTTATTTCGTTGAGTTGGAAGCCTATTTGACCCTTCTGAGCCTCACTAGCGAAGAAATTATAAGTTTATCAGATTTTGGTGCGAAATTTGTAAAGAGAAATTGATCGAATTTCTATGTAATTTGCTAAAAATCTAGCCGCAGCCTTTTCAGGAGACTTTTTGTGTCGATCGAGATTTTATTTTCCTATCAGAAAATCGTATCGGTACTACCGGGAAAATAGGGGATGATGTCGTAAAAATTAGATATCTACTTGTTGGTTTTATGTCGACTTCAGAGCCCACCATTTTTGTTTCTTTACAATCTGGCTGCCGCAAACAATAGAGAGCAACGACAACAGCTCAAAGCGAGGTCAAAATTATACCCCCGTGATTTTTTCATGTTAGCATAGAGTCCTTGATGTTTCCTTAAGTTCCAGGTCAGTATGGCCGCCTATGCAACTTCATCTTCCATGGGGTCGGGTAGTAATGGGGGCGAAGTTCTCCTTGGCTGCATGGAAATGTCGTATTTTTGTGATGTTAATTTCGAATCTGAGGTTTTCTTGAGAATTCTCCTTTTTCGCTCTCGCTTACCGAAATATTCTGTCACCCTCTGAAAAAATAATATTATTTCTGTTTCTTACGTTTGTTTACCCATGGGTATATTATTTATGGGTAGTTGACCATCAAGAGAAACTCATTTTGAAAATTCTATCCAATAACTTCAGGGTAAGCATGACTGCATCAAAAAAATATTACTTGCCCTCGTCAGATTCAGCTACTGGCGACCCTTCGGCTCGCTGTCGTCGTTCCTCGCAGACAATACGCACGGCAGGAAGTTTAGGCCATCCACGAGTTAGTTGAAAACAGAAACTCCAGGCTTTGCACGATTAAAACTGCGCAGAATGAGTTCGATTTCCTCACAAGGTTGGCTAGCGATTAATAAACTGAGACAAACTACGAAGGTAAGTGAAGCTGTCTTGTTTTTGTTTTGGTTTGTTCGCAAAGTTCCACTTGAGCTATGTACATGAGCCCTTTACCTCTGCTCATTGTTGTTGCTGTCAAGGTTTTGGGAGTAGTCACTCCTCCAGCTGAGACATGAAGCGTTTGTAATGATTCACATTTCACTATTGTCTCGGTTTCGATCGATATCTGCGCACGCATAAAAATCATTTTGCAGGCTTGCTTTGCAGTTGCAGTAGACTAGGCGAGATAATGCAATAAAAACCCAAATAAACTCCAGTTATTGTGCACTCAGAGGATTGGAAAGGCCCACAAAATCTTACAATTTCAAGCTAAAAGTTAGTTATCGTATCAAAGTGATATTTTACAAGGAAACGTTCTTCATGTTTTTGAATTTGTATTGTATGATCATCACTTGTTAATTTTAGATTTTTGTTTAGGAATAAATGGTGCTTATCTATTACCTTTTAACAAGAGAAAAATGAAGGGACTTTTGGTACAAATATGTATGGGCAAAGGTCATCCTCCTCTCTTGGACCCTTTGAGCCTCGTAACAGAGCAGAGACTTTGGTGGGAAAATATTCGTGATCAAATTTGTATTCGTTATTTCTTTATCTGCTTCTTGGATCAAAGAATAAGAAGCTCGTTTGAAACAAAGCGCTCGTAGATTATAGAATGAAAACATTGAAAAACTGTTGTCGTTTCATAATTGCATAATGCATGAGATATGTCAAGTCAAAGATTTGCTAAATTATGTTGTTTTGTTTGGAGGCAAATGTACCTTGAAAGTTTTACAAGTAAGTAAATGAGAACCTTGGGGAAACATGCAAGTGAAGTTTTTTTGGAGCAGGTAAGTTCCCTTATTTTACGAGTACAAATAGAAATGCTTTACTTTGAAACATCCCAAATCGAAGCTTTGTTTGGTGCATGAACCAACTGAAAGATCACATAAACTTTGCAACAAATTTTGTATCAAGGGTAAATAAAACTGAAGTCATCCCAGGAATATCTGATCACTGCATACCAAGGATTGAAGTGGATGTTAGACCAATTAGGAGGAAGCAAAAGCCAAGGCAGATTTCATTATACAGCAAGCAAACTGGAGAGAAATGAGACTAAATTAGGAGATCTGAGGAAGGTTATAGAAGAGAGATATCATTCAAGCACCATAAATGAGTTGTGGAATGAATTCAAAACGGCTATACACTCGCTAGCTGATAAATATATTCCATCTATACTTGCCAAAAGCAAAGATAGCCTACCATATCTTACACCAGAAATAAAAAAGTTAATTACAAAAAGAGACAGACTGTTCAGAAAAAGGAAAGCAGCTATGAGGAATTTTGAAAATTCAACACCACATTTTAAACATGTAGATACAAAGTATAAAGAGCTGAGATCTCTCATACAGAAAAAGCTGCGACAAACGTATTGGAAGTATATTGAAGATATTATTACCCCCCTTCAAGAGGATAACCCCCATAGTGGAATGAAACGTTTCTGGGGATTTATTAAGAGAGTCAAAAGAGATTATGTAAATGTAGGTACGCTGAAAAAAGGTGGCAAACTGATTAGCAATTCCAAAGAAAAAGCAGATCTATTGAATAAGCATTTTGAGTTAGTTTTTACAAAGGCAACAGCAATTACACCAGGGTTTCTGGAGCATTCCAAGTCATTACAAATGCCTCAAATCCTTTTTACAGAGAAAGGTGTGCAGAAAGTGCTGGAAGGATTAAAGGTGCATAAAGCAGCTGGTCCAGACATGACTAACCCAAGAATTCTGAAGGAGCTGGCTAAGAGCCTTGCCCCCATTCTCACATATATATTTCAAAAGTTATATGAAACAGGTACACAACCGGATGACTGGAGATCAGCTAACATTGTACCTGTGTTCAAAAAAGGTAAAAAATCATTTGAAAGCAACTATCGTCCAATCTCTCTCACATGTGTTGCATGCAGGACTATGAAACTATGCAGATTCCAATGCAATTCTTTATCATCTGCAACATGGTTTTCGCAGCAAGAGATCATGCGAAACCCAGCTCCTTGAATTTATAGCAGATGTAGTCAAAAATCTAAAAGATAGAAAGCAAACTGACACCTTGATTATGGACTTCTCCAAGGCATTCGACAAGGTTGGTCATGCCAGGCTCATTGAAAAGCTAAAGTTTTATGGTATCACAGGCAAAACTAATGAATGGATCAAAGCCTTTCTCATGAACAGAAAACAAACAGTTGTATTGGATGGAGAGAAATCATATGAAGCAGAGGTATCATCAGGAGTCCCACAAGGATCAGTACTGGGCCCATGCCTATTTTTATTCTACATCAATGACTTACCTGAATCCCTTAAATTCACAGTGCAGCTATTTGCCGATGATACAATAGCTTACTTAACAATCAATTGTGACGAGGATGCAAAAGAGCTACAAAAAGACCTTGACAAGCTAGTGGAATGGGAAGCAATATGGCAAATGGAGTTCCACCCTGAAAAGTGTCAAGTACTCAGTATAACAAGAAATAGGAACCCAATAAGGCATGACTATAAATTAAAGGGTGAGGTTCTGAAACATGTCGACTCTGCAAAATATCTTTGAGCTGAAATATCCAGTGATATGAAATGGGATGCAAATGTTAATAACATCGTAAATAAAGGGAACAGATCACTCGGTTTTCTGAAGAGAAATATTTAAAGTCTCAAGATCTAAGGTCAAAGGTCTACAAGGCAATTGTGAGACCGACCCTAGAGTATGCTAGTTCAATATGGGATCCTTACACAAAGAAAAATGTAAATGCAATCGAGATGATCCAACGCGGAGCTGCAAGGTACGTAACAAACAGATATGAAAGATATCCCAGTGTAACTGAAATATTGAAGGAACTTCCGTAGGACTCTCTGGAAGAGAGGAGACGGAGGCAGCGGCTAGTCATGTTTTACAAAATACATCATAACCAACTTGAAGTTAGCAAAGATGCGTATATCAGACAGTCATCCAATTCAAGACCATCTAGATATTTTAATAACAAAGCGTACGAGATACAAGGGACAGGCCCGGAATATCATAATAATTCATTCTTCCCACGAACAATAAGAGAATGGAATAGGCTTCCACAGGGAACAGTAGAGTCGAACTCATTAATAGTTTTTAAGAATACTCTTGGAGTATAACTTGATCTTCCCGTTGTTCAACTTATACAATTTATTTAGTGATTGAAATGATTTCAAACCATAGGACAACAGTGTAACCTTCATTGAACCCCAAGTATGATTCTCTATTCCTAGCATATCCTGGGCATTTCATGTATCAACTTCCATAAGATATGCATTCCATAGTTCTCATGAAGGAATGTACTGTTGTCCTATGTGTTCCCTTTTTTTTCTTTTTCTTTTTTTCTTTTTTCCCCTTTGCATTGACATAACCTTCTGTAATGAAGTTGTCAATTATTCATGTAGAAGTAGAAGAAGAACTTTTCACAACCTTAGCTGACTTGATTGGGATTTAACAGTTCTCGACACAAAAGGCAGTTCCTATATGGCAGTTATAAGGCAGTTCCAAAGGCAGTAGTTAAAAGGGAATAAGCTCAACTCGCAAACAGCAAAATTTTTAATGACCGAGTCTGAGGCCTTCATCATCTATTACCACGAAGGCCAAACTTCGCTTTATTAAAAGATACAAAGTTATTTACAATTCGTCAAAGTATGCAATAAAACAAATCTTTAAAAACATCATAAAAAGCCCAAGTTCGGAATGAAAGTGCGACACAGCTTGCATGGACAATTTTCTCCCTTCCAATTTTTTATAATTGCTTTAAACTGAGCAAGGGATCCCGAGTTAAACGACTCGAAGATATAAACATCTCCTCCCTGTAAAAGATGCCAAACGCTGCGTTAAATATGATAGAATTGTATTTTTGGTCATGTTCTAAGTCTTCCTGTCCTTGTATGAACCATATAATTGGAGTTAAATTCCATGCTTTGTTAACAACTTCTCCTACTGCAACTCCTCTTCGGCATCACGGAAAGCATTCCCTCGGAAGGTATTCAAAATATGATCACTGAAGGCTCAAAACTTGTGGAAGATGCTAAGCAGAAATATTTTGCCAAAATTGGTCGCACTCTCTCAAATCCATCGACAGGTAGTAAACTGTATTGGTCTTTGGTAAATAAGATGCTTAACAAGGCTAAGATACCTGAAATACCCCCTCTTCTCGAAAATGGTGTCTTCGTATTGGATTTGTGTCAAAGGCTCAAATATTTAATGACTACTTCATTCTCCAATGCACAACATTAGACACAGGCAATGAAGTTCCCAGTGACCTCCAGGCAGAATTTTCCCAACTTGCTGAGTTTTCTATATCCGACGAGAAGATCTTGACAATCATTCGAGATCTCAATCCAAACAAAGAACATGGTTGGACGAAATCTCAGTTCGTATGATAAAAATCTGCGATGTTTCGCTTGTAAAACCATTGAAATTGATTTTTAAAAACTGCCTTAGTCAAGGTATCTTTCCTGAAATGTGGAAGAGGGCAAATATTGTACCTGTTCATAAGAAAAATTAGAAAAACTTGAAGACAAATTATCGTCCAATTTCTCTTCTACCAATCTTTGGCAAATTTCTGGAAAAGCTCATATTTGACTCCTTGTACTCACACTTAACCGCAGAAAGTTATCTGAATCCCAGTCAATCAGGCTTTCGTCCGTGTGACTCAACAATAAATCAACTACTTTCTATAACTCACTCTATTTTCGAAGCCTTCGACTGTAACCCTACCCTAGAAGTTCGTTCTATCTATCTTGATATCTCTAAAGCGCTCGATAGGGTATGGCATGAGGGACTAATTTATAAACTAAGAAGATGTGGAATCTCGGGAAACCTGCTGTTACTTCTCCAAAGTTTTTTGTCCGAAAGGAAACAGAGGACAGTTTTGAATGGGCAGTCCTCACCCTGGGGAAATATTTCTGCTGGCGTTCCACAAGGTTCAATTTTAGGCCCCCTTTTCTTCTTGATATACATAAATGACTTGACAGAAAACCTGAGCTGCAGTGTAAAGCTCTTTGCAGATGATACCTCACTCTTCACAATTGTGCAGGACCCAAATTTAGCTGCTAGCGACCTAAATCATGACCTGGATCTCATTAGACTATGGGCACATAAGTGAAGGATGTCTTTCAATCCAGACCCAAGAAAGCAAGCTGTGGAATTAATATTTTCAAAAAAAACTGCTAAAACCGACCACCCCCAGTCTTCTTTAATGATGCACCAGTGATGAACTTTGATCAACACAAACACCTAGGAATGATATTAGACCCTAAACTTTCTTTCTCCGCTCATATACTGGCAGCAATAAGTAAGTCGCGAAAGGCAATTGGTATGCTGAGATTCTTGTCTAAACATCTATCCAGAATACCTTGAATAAATTGTATAAGCTATATGTTAGGCCCCACCTGGATTACGGTGACGTCATTTATCATATACCGCAAAAGAGGATAATTTTAGTAGCTTGGGAAATCATTTGATGGAGAAACTGAAATCAGTACAGTACGCTGTTGCACTGGCAGTAACAGGAACGTGGAGAGGCACTTCTCTGGAAAGATTGTACAATGAATTAGGATGGGAGCCCTTATGTTTAAGAAGATGGAGTAGACGGCTTATTCTTTTCTATAAATTTGTCAACGAGTTAGCACTCGATTACACGAGAGACCCTATTCCACCTCTCAAAGAAACTACCTATCCTATTAGAAGTCGGCCCGTCGTGGGGCAAATAAGGGCAAGAACGGAAAAGTTCAAAGCCAGCTCTTATCCTCATTGTTTACTGGAATGGAACAAACTTGATCCTGAGATCAGAACATCACCCTCTGTTGGCATTTTAAGAAGAAACTATGTGCACAAATAAGACCACCTGCGAACTCCGTATATGGTATTCATGATCCAAAAGGGTTGCATATTTAACTCAACTCAGGGTCGGACTGAGCAAACTCAACTTCCACAAATTTAGGCACAATTTTAGAGACACAATGAATCCAATGTGTCCAATCAATGATGGCATAGAGGATACAGAACACTTCTTGCTGCTTTGCGACTCTTTCAAAGAACACAGATCCAATCTTCTCACTGATGTTAATGTTGTTCTTCAAAATAGTGGGCATTCTGTCTGGAGCAATAGCTTTTTGCAACTTCTTTTGTACGGTGATGAGAGTCTGTCTTATGAGGTAAACAGATCAATTCTAACTTTGACTATTACGTATATCCTCAAGACAGAGCGTCTTGATTAAAGATTTTCATATTATCCCAAGAAATTGTCCTGTTTTCTTCAATTTCCTTCCATTCCCTTCTTAACGTCGTTACGTGTAGTGCTATGTTCGTGTTTCCTGTTTTATGTTGCCATGAGGTAGTCATAGTTTTGCTCCACATGGTATTGTACTAGTAGTAGGGTATAGTTTCTTTTGTAAGTAGTGCAATCAAGTAATATGTACTGTAACTGTTTAGATTGAATGTAAAAAAAAGTATCCGCCATCTTTCAGAAAAGTGGTGCGCAGCCCCAGACCTCTTTGAAAAGGTCTATGGTTCCGTTAAGGCTGGCTTTGTAAATTATTTTTCAAAACTTTTTGTTGATTTCAGAAAATTGGATTTACCTCCAAAACTACTCGAAAATTTTTCGGTTTTCTTTCGCTATATCGTTAGCTAGATTGTTGATCTACAACTTTACCAAGTCTGATTGAAAAAACTAGGCTAGATTTCTCGCAATCGAATTTTATATCTCTGTTTACTTTTTGACGGTGAATGGTAGAAACCTTGGTCAACTGATTAGGACATGAAAAAGAGTTTAACCCTTTTTTAGAAAGTTTAGCTTCAGATCTCTGCTCATTGTAGACCTTTTCCTTAAAGAAATTGATATTTTGTGAATGCTCATGAACACGCCCGACTTCACCAAGCCTAAAATCTGACGTCACCTCCGGCCCCTTTTGCAAGAAAACTGTTGCACGAAAGTAAAATCTTGTGATAAATGGCGTCAGCAGGCGTCGCAAGTGTCGCAAAGCAAAATATCGAGATATAACGCAATAGCTGCATCTTCTCTCTTTCAACTTCTTTAAGAGCTTTGGGCTCAAAGTTTCTTGATTTTGCAAACTTTTCAAAGACCGTGGACAACTCTGTTTGCAAACTTCGGATGCAGCACAGCAGGTGAGCAAACTTTTTGGCAAATTTAGCGTTTGCCCTTGGTTTCATGATTATTTCGTTCAAAGTTTTGGATTCCTCGATATTTTTTGATCTAGGTTGTTACGCTTTACGAAATGTTGACCAAATAAAGTTATATTTTTCTCCTCTTGAACTTGACCTGGCTGTTTCAAGAAAATCAAATTTTCTTGGCCTAAATTTACCCAAACTTTTTTCAAAGTGCAATATTTTCTAAACTAAGGCAGAAATCCTCAATATGTAGATATAACTCAATAGCTGTAAGCATCTAGTTTCCAAAAATGTTCACGGTTTTGCTTTAGCCTTTGCCATTTTCCCATAGTTTTCAAAGGCAATTGTTGCTCGAGAGCCATGACCGTTTATTCCTCATTAACTGTACGGGCTTCCTTTCACAAACGTGCTTGCTTTTTAGTTGGAAAACAAATGTTTACCCTTAAAAAATTTGCTACATTCAAAGTTTATTTGAAGTTCATAGACAGAATTATTTTGGGGTACTTTGCTAGCCGTTTCGGCACAAAGGCAAGAATAATAATAACAACACTTTGAATTCGCGTTCTGCGAACTTTCTTAGGCTTCGGCCTAAATGTAAACAATCATAAAGTTTCACCGTTGTTGAGAACTTCGCACCAGTCGGGGAGCGCTGGCTTAGAAATTGAAGTTTACATATGGAATAATGTTTATGAAGACTGTCTTGTACGAAGTACTCAATAGTTTTTATCATCTTGCGTATAAATGCGAAGTTTACTGCAACTAGACTAATGTTCTTGTTCTTGATCAGTATCTTTTGCACATGAAATTCTATATGAGACTGGATAAGATTTGTTGTGCAGCACAGACATTTTTAGGACATTTCCGTCTGTTCCACTTTAGGATTGTCAAAAAGAGCGAGTATATCGTTATCAAGCACAACCGTGATGTAGCAAAATTTGATGTAGCATAAATGACAACAAAACGACGAAGACGGGAATGCTTGTTGTCACAACGCATGAAGACTGATGCAATTCCGATGTAACATCACTGTTGCAAATTAATCATTGAATGAAGAAACCATTACAACGTACAAGAAACTTTTACTGTGCTGAAGTAATTGATACTGATGATTTTGTTAGTGATGTGAAGATGTTAACATAATAGCAATTGAATAATCAGAAAATTTTAATTTTAATTCTTTCAAACTCTTAGGCAACCTGAAACTTCTTCTAAATTTAATCTGTAAAGGTTGGAAGTTTGGAAACGTTGATGATGCATGAAAATGAACAAGAATAACTACACGCCTAGCCACCAACAATTTTCTTTGCTCAAAGCTGCTTGATATCTCTCCAGTAAATTTGTAGGTTGATATGAAATAATACCATTTCACGTGACGTCAAAGAATATAGTCGAAGGAAACATTGCAAAGACTTCTCTTTCCAAGAGCTACATCTCATGAAGAATGCTCAAATCAATAAAGATTTCTTGTGCCTTCCAAATAAGCAGAAATGAAGATTAATGATATATCGTGTTGCACTGCAGCAGGGGTAAAATGGGCAAGCAAGGGGTGAAACAGTTAAATTTTGAAACCTGGAAAACATTGAACTTTTACCTGTTCAGAGAAAAGTATGTGAATCAACATTTTTTGTCATCCGATTTTACCCCACGTGTGCCCATTTTACCTCGTAGACCCTGTCTCTATGCTTGTTGGTGAGTTTCTGAAAATCATCAAAATAGCAGTCATTGGAATTGTCCATCGGAAGCAATCATTTCAATTTCTATAGACAGCATCCATCCCGTAACTTTCTGCTGTTTTAGAGCCAATATTTTCAGAACAAGAAGAATTTTCTAGAAAAGTTCCAGAAACTTAAAACTTCCCTTCGTTGAGTTTTTAACCCATATGTCCAACAAGTGGAAGTCAGTGTCCAATACAAATAAGATATTTTCTATCATGCGTTCAGTTCTCCATCTGTCCATTAAAGACATCTGCCTTCATAAATGAAATTTAGTTCTTGATCTATAAACATGAGAGATTTCTCCCTTCGAAACTGTGGCCTAAACAAGCGAGTGTTTGCTTCTTTCGTGTCTTTCTTTCTGGCCGCTTTGTTGCAAAAAACATGAACGCATCTCGAGCAAGAAACCCAGATATTGTCCTTCAATAGTGGTAAAATGGATCATTAGTGCTCTGCGTAGTGATTTATTGCTTCGTTCAAAATGAAAAATTTCTTGAAGCAAGCAGCACGAAGACCATGCCGTTTTCAAAACAATCTCTAAGATCTGCTGTATTTTCTAAATGTCATGGTCTTGGAGGTGCTGCCTCCATGATGAAAGACAATGAGTTCGAATGATTATGCTCAAAGACAATGGAAACTCTCTCAAAATAAGACCACCACTCTTGTTCAAATTTGTGGAGCTTACCAAGGAGCTTAAATCAAAGCAAATTTGGTTTTAAATGTTTTTAGATAAATACGCTATCTTTTAGAATTGAATTGACTCGGAAAAATAACATCTCGTTCGCGCAAGAAACCTTTAAAGTCGTCAAACATATTCAATTCTGGGCATTTTCCTATACATTTGTACAGGGGCATCAGAACGAGGCAAAACTCCTCGAGAAAGGTGTTGCCGGGCGTGATGAAAGTCTCAAAGGACATGAAACGGTAGGCTGTAAAAATGGTAGCATTCGAGAAATGATACTTTCACAAGCGCTCCAATGATGTCTATTAAGACTTGAATATAGCATTCCCAACAGATCACGGTCATTCTAAACAAGAAGATGACTCACGGGGCTCCTCGGCGAAAGATATTGTTCTTGATACTTCTACTGATACTAGTAAAATCCCTCTTGGAGTGCAACGTCTTGGTTATTGCTTCTTTCAATAGTTTACAATTACATCTAGATGAAATAGAATGGTTAGTTACTGAAAAGGAATCCTCATCCTAGCAGTGAACGAAACTAAGCTAGACAGCGAAATCACCAATGACTTGCTCGAGATCGAGGGTTACACTCTTCACAGGGAGGCCGGATAACAGGAATGGCGGTGGGGTTGCTGTGTATGTGCGCAATTCATTAAAACACAATAGACGAACGGACATACCCGATAAGTCTCTCGAATTGGTTTGCATAGAAATTGAACCTATAAAAGCCAGGCCCTTTCTTATATTCGCCTGGTACCGACCTCCATCTGGCCTTATTGAGTCCTTCAAAAAACTGGAAGGAAATTTAGAATTTTTCGATAGGGAAAAACAAAGAAATGATTATCTAGGGTGATACCAACTGTGACTTCTCGTCAAAGGTAGCTGATGAGTACAGTAGCTCACTCAATAATACTGCAAATTTAGGTGAGATCCATGATTTGTTCGGCCTGACGCAGATGATAGGCGAGCCTACAAAAGTGACGTTAACTTCATCGACGTTTATCGACCACATAGCCACGAACAAGCCTGAAAACGTGGTTGCATCTGGCGTCTTAAATATTACCATAAGTGATCACTATCTTGTTTATGTAACTAGAAAATTTATTGGCTCCACAAAACGTCAACGTAAAACTATATCCACGAGAAAAATGAACAATTTCAGCAGCGACAATTTCCTGTCGGGTCTAGGCCAGATTGATTGGGAAACTATCGTCAGTTCAAGTAAAGATGTTGATGAGGCAGTCAACAAGTGATCATATCTTCTCTCATTAGTTATTGAAAAACACGCCCCATTAAAAGAACTTAAAGTTTCTGACAAGTGACAAGTACTCCACATGGTTGACTAAAGAGTTTAAAGCCCTTGCTCGTACAAGAGATAAACTAAAGAACATGGCCATCAAGAATAATTCTTCAATTTTAATGGGCTCATACAGACACGTTCGTAACGGAGTCAATAATCTCAACATAAATTTGAAACGGGAATACTTTTCCAACAAGATTGCCCTTGAAAAGGAAAATCTTAAAGAAACTTGGAAAACGCTTACTCTGGAGTACCGAATAAACGGGGGGGGGTGAGAATAATCGGGGGGTTGGAAATGGTTCCATATAACAGTAATCGGGGGGGATGGAATAATCGGGGGGGTCTTGGAGAACTATAAAATAGTCGTTTTCTTAGGTAAACCCGTCTCTTATATATATTTATGTGAACAATGATATCACTAATACATTTACTTTTGAGTTCTGTTTCTGTTGAATGCACTTCTTGCGCATCTTTCTTGCGTTTATTCAGAAATTATTTTACTTCAGAAATTAATAAGCGGGGGGACCATTATTCGGTACTCGAGAGTAATCTTTTGCTAAATAAAAGATAAAAAACGACCAATGTTGAATCTCTTAATGTTGATAGGGAGGTCATTACTGAGAACTCAAACATCTCTAGGTCTATGAACGAGTTTTTCTGCAATGTGGGAAGAAATCTTAGTGTTAAGATACCGCAGCAACCCAACCCATTTTTGTCTGGAGAGTACAAAATAAATGAATCAACTGAGCAACCGACTGAATTTTAATTTCATCCTGTATATGCAACTACTATTAATAGAGCTCTGGGTGAAATGAAAAAATCTCTCGGGTTTGGATCCGATGTCATTGCAAGTAACTTCCTTAACCCTATCTGACCTGGGGGGGGGCGGATTCCGCCCCCTCTCGTACATTTTCATTTGTACGTTTTTCGTTGTCTACTGGATGTCACTGAGATTTAGCAAGTTTAACTTTCTATCATACAGCAATAAACAGTAACAATTTTGTGTTCTATTTTTAGCCTTGTCTCTATGGTAACCTTGTTTTCGTCCACTACTCTGTGAAATATATACACTGCATCTCTCTTAATCCAATTAAATCGAGACTATGATTTTATATCCATTTTGATCTATATATTTCATTTCTACGCAAAAATTTAAGTTTTACGACCTTTTAACACACTTTTATTTTCATGACGTCATATGACGTTATAATATTCATTTTGCTCTAGCAACAACAACAAAAATGGTAATTAAACCATTTTTTTCAAAATCCATTGTCTATATAATGAGCAACATTTGTGCCAAATTTGGTTGCCACATCTCAAGCAACAACAGAGATAAACAGGGGGGTGAATCCGCCCCCCCCCAGGCAGTGAGTGTTTCAAATCACCCAGGTCAGATAGGGTTAAAATTGCATTTCCCGTGATTTGTGATTCCATTTGTCATATCTTTAACTTTTCCATATTCTCAGCGTTGTTCCCTGTTAGTTGGAAAATAGCCCGTGTGGCCCCTATTTTTAAAGGAGGGAAACCTGATGACCGATCAAATTACAGGCCTAGTTCTGTTCTACCGGTCGTGTCAAGGCTCTTCGAAAAGCTTATATATGATCAGTTATACCAGTACCTAGATAAGCACAAGTACCTAGTGTCTCACCAGTCAGGATCTCGTTCTCTGCATTCGGTTGTGACGTGTCTGCTAAAGGAACCAGTGATTGGTACATCGACACAGACAACGGAAGGTATACTGCGATGATCTTCATAGATCTCAAGAAAGCATTCGAAACGGTTGACCATCAAATACTCTTAGATAAAATGCAATTTATGGAATTACTGGACTGGCACACAAATGGTTCAGTTCTTATCTTGATAATCGGAAGCAGAACTGTAGAGTCAATGGCACAACTTCTAGCATCGAAAATATTGATATCGGAGTGCCACAGGGATCGTGCCTAGGGCCTCTTATTTTTCTTCTATACATAAATGACTTGCCATTTGCTCTAAAGAAGTCTAAGGCTTATGTATGCCGATGACACAGCCATCTCGTATCCTTTTGACAAAAGTGAGGAACTGGAACTGGTAATCAGCGAGGAGCTTTCATGCATTGAAAGGTGGCTACAGGGCAATAAGCTTTCCCTCAATGTCGTCAAAACCCAAGCTATGATAATTGGCTCTAAGACAGAAATTAAAAAAACTAGATAATCCTAGCACTCTTCCCTCTTTCAGTGTAGGGGGTGAGGAAATCAACCTAATAAATGAAACAAAATACCCCGGAGTCGTGATTGATAATTGCCTTACCTGGGAAAGTCACATTATTGCGGTTCAAAGGAAGATCTCTAGAGCAATTGGTCTATTGAAGTATGCGCGAAACTTTGTTTAAACTGTTACTTTGATAAATTTATATAGAAGCATCATAGAGCCAAATTTCGGCTACTGTTGCTCCGTATGGGGCTCTTGTGGTGCTTCAAAGCTAGACGTGCTTCAAAAATTACAGAATAAAGCCGCCAGAATAGTAACAAATAGCCCTTTTGATGCATCTGCAGCTCCTTTGCTCCAGAGACTTGGTTGGCCATCTGTACAAAAGCTGATATATAAAGAAACAGGTTCTATGGTTTACAAATCTCTCAACTCTCTTGTATCGACATAGTAAATAAATGATTTTGACTCTACTTTTGAAGAGCTATTACACAGGAACGAGGAAGTTACAATACATGTAAAAGATCTGCAAAAACTTATGTTAGAGGTATACAAGTGTATTACCTCTGGCAATCCCTCTTTTCTGTGGGAGTTCTTCAATCGAAAGATGCTTCCATATAGCTTAAGAATAAATGATCTCCTTCAACTTCCTAAAACCAGGACTAGTAGATATGGAAACGAGTCTCTCTCATTTTGGGGTAGTATGGTTTGGAATAGGCTTCCAGACATATATAAGCTGCAAAAAGCTGTGATGAGTTCAAAATGAAATTAAAACGTTGGAGGGGATCTGGATGTAACTGCCGCATATGTATGGTTTAAATAGGGTTTAATGGTAGAACATAATTTGAGCATGTAAATAGGGTAGAGTTGGCCTTTATTAGCATCTATTAGCTATTCTTCTAGCCAACTGTAAATAAATTGTATTATTATCATTATTATTATTATTATTATTATTATTATTATCATTATTATTATTATTATTATCATTATTATTATTATTATCATTATTATTATTATCATTATTATTATTATTATTATTATTATTATCATTATTGTTATGATCTCGATATCTCAGTGATCTTTTCGTGAGATTATCCGGGGTAGATCCAAGAAAGTTGAGAAATTCAAAAACTAACCTTGCAATTTCCATGTTGAGATCTGGCAATGGCCAGAAATCCTTTGCGTATCGCGGGCCAGTCTCTGGAACAGTTTTGATTTGGAAACAAAGATGGCTCCCTCAATCAATGCCTTCAAGTCCAAACTCAACGAAAAATAATCTCATACATTTTGTATTTTTTGATCGTAAATTTTGTATTATATACCTCTTCATTTTGTAAGTAGCTTTTACAATTGTAAAGCAGTACTTAGACTGAATTGTACCCTGGGTAAATAATTTTAAGATGAAATGAAATGAAATGAAAATTCTTTGGCCAATGGAAAAATTTTCAAAGAGTTATTATAAGGCAGCATTCGCCTTGCACAATCTTTTGAAAGCACTTAAAAGCTCATGCAGAAATCCGCCATACTAATTCCTTGCAGTGTTCAGATTGCAAAATATTAGTATGGGGATTTCTGCATGAGCGTCTACAAGCTTACAAAAGATTTTGCAATGTGAATGCAGCCTTAGGCTGAGTGTTTGAAGGCGTGATTCGTAACATGGTAATCTATTGACCAAGGTTTTTACCCTTCAGTGTCGAAAGGCAAACAGAAATATGCATCCAAACTTTGTGCCGCAAATTCTTTGAGTGCATCAAATTTATTTCTGACAGAATTGATATCTAGGTATCCAATTATGACCCGACCAATGTTTCTTATTCTTAGCAATTTTAACGCAGATCTGGCTTCAGTAGCATGAGTATCAGCTATAAGAGGCCTAGCTGCGGAGGAGTCTAAGGGAATAGCTGACATTTCTGTGTTTAAGGGCAGCCTTTCTGCATCATGTGTACTCTCACCTGATTGAGCAGGAGTAACTGGGTTAGATGAATTAGGTACTATTGGCTGTTTAGTTTGTCCATAACCTAGGGCATATAGAAAGTTATTGGCAAGAACACGTGTCCCCTCTCTGTTTAAATGAATCCTACTTCCATTTAAGTGATACTCCGCTTGTATATTAGTATTGTCAATGTAATAAATATCTTGAGAAACGCATAGTTGCTTCAGAAATCTATTTACCTCAATAGCTTTATTATGCCACTGGTCTCCAGAAATAACTATCTTGTTTGCTTTTGTTTTCATTGAGTTTCCTAAATCAACTATCTCTTCTGCGATATCTTTTGGGGTAGCCTTCGAATGAAGATCGTTGGTTCCATAGTGAAGGATGATTTTTCCTGGGTCCCTTTTAATAGTTGGACAAACGTGGCTATTCATGCAGTAGATAGTTGCACCAGAAAATGACTTGAAAAAAATTCTCTCATCGGTATTTCCAGCAGCTTCGTTCATCTTGTATGACTGGATATCCTTTACCAGCCAGTCTCCGACACTTTCCATCGTTCTTCTCGTCTTCTCGCTTTCCGCTGGAATAGTATTTGGTCGAATATTGTTCACAGCATTGCTTGCAGCAGCAGGTCGTAATTCAAATTTTTTCCTCTTAACACTGCCATTGTTGGTTTTGCCTGACCTCTCCTTGACTACTCTTTGGTCCTGTGGGAGTCATCCTGCTTGCTTCCAAGGGGTGTGCAGTTGCACCGGTAGTTTCTTTTGTTAATTCTTCTTTTCTCTTCCGATCTTTAAAGTTTCCTGTGCAACATTTTGATTGGTTTTTAGTTGCATTATGCATTCTTAACTGGGTTTCCTCCTCATCTGATTCTGAAGGTGCAATTGGGGAAACTCTGCTCCGATCAAGGGTGAAAGGCTCCCGTGTGGGCTTCGGTGACTCATTGCAGGAATGTTTCTTCTTTACGATCCTAAAATTTGGTTCAGGAATGGGATTAAGAGAACCATACTTTCCACTATCGTCGTTTGCATTTGTAGAATCCGTCTGAAAACTCTCAATAACCAAATCCATTCGTCAAATCTCGCTTCTTGACGACTCGTTTTCCTTCTTTAAAAGAAAGATTTCCTCCTTCATTATATAAAAGCTATTCCGTATAGAAAACCCTAGTAAACTAAGTTCTTTTCTGCTTTAGCGGCTCTATAAATGCCATCAGTCAATTCTTTCCATCTCTTCCTGCCTTGTGCTATCTCTTTCAAAGTTTCAAGATCCTCATTTGTTTTCAGTTTCATACCACTGGTTGAATATCTTGTTAAGTCTTCATTTAGTTTCCATGGTAGATTTATGCGCGGTCTTCCTTTGAATCTTCCTGCTTTGCTTTCAGTGAAGAAAAATTTCATTGACTTTTGTGCAGGTGTATCTTCATGAAGTCGCAGTGTGTGTCCAAATATCTTTCATCTATTTTCTAAAGTTGTCAAAGATAGTATTTCATCACTACCATTTCGGTACACAATACTGTTCCTCATAGTAACCGGATATTTTACATTCATTACTTTTCTGAGCTGTTTGCTATGGAATGCATCTAACTGTTCTTCTTCCTTCTTTGTTGGGCTCCATGTGCCTGAATTATACAGTAATATTGGCTTGATGATTGATTTATATAACTTCAGTCTTAAACTTTGTTTGATCTTATCATTTCTGATCCATATATTGTTCATCTTGTTCAGTGCTGCGGTTGCTAGTTGCTTCCAAATCCTTACTCCTATTAATGCTGTTCCTTGTGAGTTCATTTTTCTCCTCGACTGCTTTCCTCAATGATTCCACTTGTTGCTTTAATGCTAGAAATTCTGATAATGGAGTATGCTTGACAGCTTCAGCTGCAAATCATGTCATTTTTTTCATCATTGGTATTCTCTTTTCTTGGTAATTCAGGCCATTCAGATATATCCAGCACAAAGTAGGAGTCCTCGCCATCTTCTCCTCGGTTTTCAATCTTTTTTCTTTGCACGAGACGTCTTAGTGCACCGTCAAACTCACTTGATGTGCGAGAAAATTTCTTTCTTCCAAGTTTTGTGGTAATCGTGCTGCAATAAGGCCTTTTCCGAACCTTTGCTCTTATTTCGGTGATTGCAGTTATGACTTCAATGTCCATATCCCATATTCTTGTTTCTTTTGCCATCTCGACGAATTTGGGCCTAACCTTCGGTACTCCTTGCACGTGCTGCAGAAGTTCGCATCCAAATTGTCCCTTGTATCCAGTCAATTCCAATGAAAGTTCTTGATTTGTATAAGAATAAGTAAATAGAAATGCAACCATATAAAGTAAATAAAAAAATGTTGATTTAAATGAATGTACTGGATAAAATCAGATTGACATCGGAGCAACTCAAAAACACGTCTGCTCTCTACTCCCAACAGCCAACTTCTGATAGTGGTTGTCATCGTCTCTTGCTCCTTGTGGTCCGGTCCCTGTAGTGTTGTATTGTTGTACAGTAATTAGAAAGTATAGTAGAACGTAGATGTAGCATTTATTGTAATTTCTTATATGAATATAAAAAATACTTTGTTCTGCGAAGGACAACTTCCTCCGCAGATTGATATAAATTTTCCTCCGCAGAAGCATGCAAACTCAAAGAGAGTAAAAAGACAAGCAGCCTTCGTCATCGTTTTTTTTTCGTTTTTTTTTTGTTTTTTTGTTTTCGAAGCTGTGCAGAGCAAGTCGCTGACTTCGCACAAAGCATGCTGGTCTGTGTGCTTCCTTTATGCACAACTGTGCTGTCTAACATGGCTGTACGCAAGGCATTCCGTGTGAACCTGCAAGGTAACATCTGATAACGGCTGTGTTTTTGAAAGATTTGAAATGATTTTATGGTTTTCAAGCACTTTTGAAAAATCTTGAATTCATTGGAAAGTCCCTGGAATTCCGAAAATCCCTAATGAATCTATCTGGAAATCCGGAAATACAAGTAAGAAAAATTACGGTTTCGGAAATGCCAGAGATTCGTACGCTATGTTGGGTAGTGAAATGCCCCTTGGCAAAATGTTCATGACAATTGCCTTTAGTTTAAGAGCCATGTAATTTTTGTAAGAAGCTAAGAATTGGGGTCAGTACTTGATGTCTCTTGAAAATATCAGATTTCGAGTACTCCTAGCTTCTTATGACATTTTCATTTCTCATTTCATTTTTATTCATTTAGGCACGGTAGCCCGTCAGTCCATGAGAAGTGCTTTTCAGGGGGCCGTGGCACAAACGTTACCAGCTTACGATTTGATTCTTCTCTTAAAGGTGCCAAGAGATGGTGCCTGTTTAACATCAAGTTCAAGACTATTCCAAAGCTTAGGTCCACGAAAAGATATAGCCCTCTGCCCATTGTTAGTTTTTCGTAAAGGTATCGAAAGATCAGTTTCGGTGTTTCTGAGTTCCCAGACATTTCGAGTCGACTTTTTTTCAAACAAGCTGGAAAGGTACGCCGGGACGAGACCGTTTAGCGATTTGTACACTGTAGTTGCGGTTTTGCCTCTAAAGATGTCGCTTAAAGTAAGCCAATTTAAACTTTGTATCAAACCTGTAGAAGGGGTATCAAAACTGCTTTTCGTAACGATTGTAGCAGCTCGATTTTGCAACTTTTGTAAGGTTTGCAGCTTGGTCACCCCGCAGCACCCCCATACCGAACAACAGAACCGAAAATGGGGTTCGACAATACCCGAATACATTTTAATCAATGTGTTTTGAGGTAAAATCTCCTGGAGTATTTCAGAAACCCAATTGCACGAGAAACTTTGGTACGGACATTGCTAATGTGCTCTTCCCAATTTAAGTTCTTATCGATTATCACACCAAGGTATTTTGCTCGGTCTACATTTTCAACTTGAGAGCCACCAATGAAAAATTGTGGATGATCAACAATTTCATCCGTAATTTTCTTAATTTTGGGCTGGGAGCCTACAACCGTAACCTGAGTTTTTAGGACATTCAAAGAGAATTTATTACCTTGCATCCATAGCTTCAAATCATTCAGCTCACTATTTAGAGTTTGTTCTGTGTCTACTAAACTCGGAGAGGAATAAGAAATACTCGTGCAAAGAGCTTGCATGGTTTGAAGACTACTTGTTTAATCGGTCAGCACAAGTGAGCTACAACGATGTCCTATCGGAAGCTCAGCGGTTAAAATCTGGAGTTCCACAGGGGTCAATCCTTGGACCTCTACTCTTATTTTTATTCTTTAACGACATAACCGATGTAGTTGAAACAAACATTGTCAAATATGCTGATGATACGGTTATTTATTGGGCGGATAAGGATGTTAAAAATTTGAGCAAAATCCTCACCAATGAAATGAGAAAGCTTGAAAAATGGATGGATGAGAATGAACTCATTCTAAATGCAAAAAAAGGAAAAACAGAGGTATTGGTTTTTGGGACTGCCCAGCGTCTAAAGCGACAGAGTGAAGAAATATGTATTCAATACAAAGGGACCAAAATCAATGCTACAACTTCGTATAGATACTTGGGAGTGGAAATCGATTCAACTTTAAATCTAAGCACCAACTTTGAACTGTGTTATAAACGAGCTTCTGGCAGACTACGCCTACTATCGAAGCTAAGATGTTTCTTGGATAGCACAACGGCTTGTAAACTTTATCACTCTATGATTGTACCTGTTGTTACATATTGTGGAATTTTAAACCTGAAATTAACAACTGGTCAGTCACGAAAGTTAGCTGCTCTTCATGAACGTGCGATACGAATAATTGGCACGAACTCAAAGGAATGCAGTGTTCTGTCACCTGAAAAATCGAATATAAAACGAGCATGTGTCCTGGTGCATAACATTTTGAATAATGATATATGTGATGCCTTGCAAAGTCATATCACAACACATGAACCCATCAAGACGACAAGAAACAACAAATGTTTAGCCACTTTGCCACGCATCAAAACTGAATATGGGCGAAAGGGATTTTATTACAAGGGGGCAAAGTTATACAACGATTTGCCTATAAACGTAAGAACTGCTGAAAACAAAAAGGATTTTAATGAAAAACTAGATCTATTTTTAAAAATGAAGTAGTTTTAATATACTAGGATTTTAAGAAAAGAAATCATCATGGACTGTTTTGCTGTCAATGGACTCTAAATGCGATATTTATTCAGAATTGTAAATTAGGTTTTAACATTTTCTTTTCTTTTAAGCAGGACAGGCATTGAAACCAGCAATACTTTTGTTGAAGCTTTTATCCTGTTGAAATATTCGTATTATTATTATTATTATTATTATGTCTTTTTTATTTACAACGAGTTCTGTCTTCAAGTGTTTCCACCCCAAAAATGGGGTAAGGTATCACTGTTTGTTTGCTTTGAGTCCCAGTCTTCACTAATTCCATGTTTTCACTAGTTCATTAAGAATCTTCTTACTGCATAGCACGTTCCCAATGATGTTATCTTTTGTATCTCAAAGATATTCATCTTTCCTGGTATCTCTTCAATGTATTTCGGGAACGTTTTGTCAACGACCCCTGTACATCCAACAACGATAGGGACTATTGCAATTTCTTTGAGTTGCCATAATGCTTTCAACTCGATAGCAAGATTTTGAAACTTCTCCACTTTCTCGATACGCTTATCAACAATGTTGTCATCTCTTGGTACTGCAATGTCTATTAACAAAGCGCTTTTGTCTTTTTTGTTCATGAATACAATATCGGGTCTAATCGCCGTTATTTCTTTATCTGTTTGGATCGTGAAATCCCATAGCACTTTGATTTCGCTATTTTCGACAACCGGTTGTGGCTCTACGTCGTACCATTGATTTATTGATGGTAGACCATTTTCCTCACATATCTTATTGTAAATGTATTTCGCAACATTGTTGTGTCTCCTTAGGTACATGGTATTTGCATATTTTGGACATCCACTAACCACGTGGTGTATTGTTTCTTTGTATTCATTACATAGTCTACATGTATCATCTTCCCTTGTGTGATAAATATTCTTCTCGATGTACCTTGTTTTAATCGCCTGATCCTGTATAGCAAACACCATGCTTTCTGTGTTGCCCTTTAACCGGGAATCTTTCAACCATTTAACAGAAAAATCTTTATCTACGAAATCTTTTTCTATCAATCTTTGATGCTGTCCGTGAAGTGGCATTTCGCTCAGCTGTTTCATACTTTCATCCACCATCGCGCTTTTTAATTTTGCTTTGCATTGCTCTTTTGTTCTACTCATTAGATTATCAAGGTCTATTTTCATCTCAGCTGCAAATTCCTGTGCTTTCTTTTGTAGCGACTTCGCCTTTCTCTGCGTATCCCATTTTAGCAGTAGTTCATTGAATCGGGAATTTCTATTTCGGAGATAGTGAACCAGATTTATGATTTGTTTCTGGTACTGTTTTACTATGCTTAGTAACTCTCTTCCACCTAAACGACGTGGTATATAAAGCCTTTCTACGTTGGACTTGTTGTGGAGTAGATGGTGATTCTTTAATTGATTTCGAGTCTTTCGATCTATTTCTGATAATTCTGTTTTCGACCAGTTTACTACTCCGAATCCATATGATATTGAAGGTACCACCCATGTGTTTATCGCTTGTATCTTGTTTGCACTGTTCAATTCTGACTTCAAAACTTTCTTTAGACGTCCAAAATATTCAGTACTTAGGCGATTTTTTGTCTCTGTGTGGCATATTGTTTGGGCTTCTTCTACTCCAAGGTATTTATTATTATTATTATTATTATTATTATTATTATTATTATTATTATTATTATTATTATTATTATTATTATTATTATTATTATTATTATTATTATTATTATTATTATTATTATTATTATTATTATTATTATTATTATTATTATTATTATTATTATTTGCAATTTCACAGTTCGTACAATTCAACTGGGTTCATCTTACTATCAAGCCACCTCCCGCAGCTTTAGATAGTAAGTCATTTGTCTCTTTAGTCACCAAAGTCCAACACTTTTCTGATAATTCTAGCTGTTCCCAGTAGACAAGCTTTTTGCAATGTCTCCACTCCCTTGACAAAAATTGATCATTTCTAAGTTCTTTCCAAGCCTTTTTGTGACTGATCCTAGTGCTCCAATGATGATTGGGACTATGAAGACTTTCTGCACTTCCGCCCGCCATACTTTCAGGACTTCATATTTCAGCTCTGTATACGCTTCTATTTTTTCATGTTCTTTCTTGTCTATTCTTGTGTCAAATGGACAAGCGACATCAATTAGCCAACATACTTTCTTTCTCTTCTCAATCATTGTGATATCTGGCCTGTTATGATCCAATTTCTTGTCGGTTTGAATTGGAAAATCCCACAAAACCTTAACATCTTCATTCTCCAAAACTTTTTTCTCGCTATCAACGACGTGTTCATAACTTTTATCACCACATTCGAATCCATTTTTCTTACAAATGTCCCAATGTAGTATGGCAGCAACCTTATCATGTCTACTAAGTTTATATTCTTTCTGGGCTAACTGTTTACATTCAGATACTATATGGCTGATGGTTTCTTCTTTGGCTCCGCACATCCTACACGTTTCAGTGATATCCATCTTATCGATATTCTTCTGCACCCATCTTGTCCTGATTGCCTGATCCTGGGCCGCCATTATCATCCCTTCTGTCTCCTTTTTCAAGTATCCTTTCTTTAACCAAGTCCAACTCTCCACACTGTCCTTTATTTCTTTCGTTTTTCTTTCAAATGCTCCATGTAGATTTTTATTTTCGTATTTCATTTGTCTGTCCTTTAACATTGCTTTCTTCTTATCCTGAGGACTTCCATTGAATTCCAAAATTTGTTCTCGTGAGACCTCTCTCAGCAGTTCTTCTTCTTTGGTCTCCAAATAAAAGGCCAAACTCGCTTCTTCCAACTCAACTGTCTCCTCGACACTCTGTAGTCCTCTGCCTCCTGCTACTCTTTTCATATACAGCCTATCTACGTCACCCTGGGGGGTGCATAGTCCGATAAATGGTCAACAGTTTCCTGGTTTTTCTATCCATTTCCTGTAATTCGTTCTTTGTCCAATCAACTATCCCCGCCCCATACCTGATGACTGACACTGCTCTCGAGTTTATTGCCTGAATAACGTTTCCAGAATTCAAACTTGACTTTAGCATTTTTCTTACTCTTCTAAAATATTCGTTCCTCAGTAACCCTTTCATTTCATTGTGCTTTATCGTGTCGCACTGTAGCACACCTAGGTACCTGTAATCCTGTCCTTTCTCCAATGATCTTACCTTTTCTCCATTTGGCAAGGATATTCCTTCGCATTCTACCATTTTTCCTCTAACAATCTTCAACATGGCACATTTCTGTATTCCGAATTCCATACCAATATCTTGGCTGAATATTCTTACAGTTTGAATCAGTGAATCTATCTCATTGACATTTCTTCCGTAAAGTTTTAAATCATCCATAAAGAGGAGGTGGTTAAATTTTCCTCTGTCCTTTCCTAAGCTATATCCCATCTTTACTTTTCGAAGAATTTCTGATAATGGTATGATGGCTATCACAAACAAAGTTGGAGATAGGCTATCTCCCTGGAAAATCCCTCTCCTGATGTTAACTTCCCCTAGTGTTTGTCCTCCTGATGTCAGTTCAATTTTCCAACTTTTCATTGAGTTACTCAACATCTCCCTCACATTCAGTGCTATTCCAAGCAACGTAGTACACTCCATCAGCCATGAGTGGGGCACCATATCATACGCCTTCTTGTAATCTATCCAAGAAAGGCATAGATTAGTCATTCTCCTTCTGCAATTTTTCAGCACCATTTTATCTATCATGAGTTGGTCTTTAGTACCTCTACTCTCCTTCTTGCAGCCTTTCTGCTCCTCAGGAAATAGCCCTTTACTTTGTAGATGCTGGTATGTTTCCTCTGCAATGATCCCTGTTAACAGCTTCCACATCAGTGGCAAACAGGTTATTGGCCTGAAGTTTGATACAGTATTTCCTTTGCTTTGGTCTTTCAAAATCAAAGACGTTCTTCCTTTTGTCATCCATAAGCTACCTGTCCTGTTTGTAAGCATTCATCAAGTTGTTCTGCTATCCTAGAGTGCAAACTTGTAAACTCCTTCAACCAATACCCATGAACTCCATCAGGTCCACAAGCTTTCCACTTTGGCATCTTTTTTATCTGTGTTTTCACTTTTTCTTCTGTGATGTTGATGTTTGGTTGCATCTCGACACTCTGATATTCTCTTTTCAAGTCAGTCAGCCACTCAGCGTTTTCATTATGACTCACATTCTCATCCCACAATTCACTCCAAAATTCCTTGCTTTCGTCAGCATCGGGCCTTACTTCATTTTCTCTGTCATAGCCATCGATCATTTCGAGCAGTTTCTTTTGATTACTTTGGAATAGTCTGTTCTGCATGAAAGCATTGTTTCGCTCTTCGTATCTCTTGATCCTTGCTGTTTTTGCTTTTACCCTCTGTCTTAGTTCTTCAAGTAACACATTCATTCCTTTGGCTTTTACATGGTACTTTCTTTCCAAGTATTCCATTTTATCTTTATCTTTCAGATTGCTTCGCGACCACTGATCTAATTTACTTAAATCTCTTCTCAATTCTTTTATCTGCTTCATTATTCTTTGCTTCCACCATGGTTCTTTGTTCTGCTCTTTTTTCGGTCTTTGTTTACGTTTTACTTGCAGAAGGTCTGCCACAACATTTGCTCCCGCCAATGTTAATCTATTTGTTTCGCTAATGTTCTTGGTATCAAGTTTCTTTATCACATTGTTCACGGCTTGCGTTGCTTCCTTCAGTTTCTTTCTATCTACAGCTCTAAGATTTTGTGGTGGTAACTCATTCTCTTCTAATAGCTTTGCTCTGATTGCTGCTGCCAATTCCACTTGCTCATCACTCATGTCTGCTTCATTTATCTGATTCTGTCCACTGATTGTTTGATGACCACTATTCAAAATTTCACTCATTCCTTCATCACTATTGTCTTCTGGACTTATATTCACTCTAACGTCTGGGTTTTCAATCGTAATCACTGCTTCGTTTGTATCATTCTGCTTATCTTTAATGTTCCTACGGATCTCCTCTATTTCCACCTCAGAAAGCCACCCATTCACCTTAATTACCCTAACTTGATCTGCTAATCTTTGCTCTGTCACCTCAAAGACACCAATCTCCTTCCATATAGCTAGCATTCTTTTTCTGTATCCCCTTGCTGATGGATTACTCTCAATGTAGCATCTCATTATACGCTTGTTTACTTCTTTGTTCCAAGTCTTTCTAGCAGTAGCTTGTTGACGACCTGGGACTCGCTGCTGTCCGCGAGTACCCCTGCCGGACGAGGACCCTTCACCTGGGTCGGTTCCAGTTCCATTCACGTCGTTATCTCTAATTTGTGTATTAGACATCTAAGCATCATAATTTAATATTATGAGATTGGTTTTATCCAGGTTTCCTTCCCTCGGGTATTTTTATTGAGACACCATCTCTAGGGGGGTTGTCGACCAAGACTAAAGGGTCCCCCCCACCCATGAGACAGACTAGCCCCGCCGGACGCCAACCCGATATTTCATGGCCTCGGGGAGAGCTGACAGGTACTACACCTTGCTCAAGGGTGACCTGGAGGTAGTTGTGGCAAAGGGTAACCTCATTCGCCCACGTCGAAACTCCACAACCGGATGCAGTTTAAAGTCATGCCCAGGACATATTATTATTATTATTATTATTATTATTATTATTATTATTATTATCATCATCATCATTATTATTATTATTATTATTATTATTATTATTATTATTATTATTATTATTATTATTATTATTATTATTATTATTATTATTATTATTATTACTATTATTATTATTATTATTCGTATCGTCCGCGTACATCGTCACTTTGCCTTTCTTTAGGGCGAGCGGAAAATCATTGATATAAATCAAAAACAAAAGAAGGCCAACACAAGAACCCTGGGCCCCACCACAATGAATATCTTTAGTTTTGGAACATATCCCGCTAACTTTGCAAAATTGCTTTCTGTTAGTTAGATAAGACGTAAACCAAGCAAGTTCTAGATCTTCAACGCCATATTTCCTCAACTTAGCATGTAAAATATCATGATCCACAGTATCAATGCTTTTTTGAGATCAAAGAAGATATTTGCAGTGTATCTTCCATCGTCCATGTTCACATACCAGTCATCAGTGTTGTTAAGAAGGCACGTGACAAAAGAATGAAGAGCTCTGAAGCCACATTGGTTTGAAAACAGATGTTTGTTTCTGTCCAAATAATCGTATAATTGGTTATGAATAAGTTTTTCAAAGACCCAAGCTAAAACAGGCAGAACCGATATAGGTCGGTAATTAGGTCGGTCATCAGGTGGACCACTTTTAAAAATGGGTGCTACTCTGGCAATTTTCTAGCTATCTGGAAAGCAACTAGTAGCAATTGGAAGGTTGAAAATATGACAAAGAGATTCTGAAATAACCGGAAATGCAATCTTTAGAAAACCGCTTGCAATACCATCATTCCCACATCCCTTTGATGTTTTCAATTTTCCAAAAACTTTTCCTAATTGGAAGGTGTCAATAACGTGGAAATTAAACATAGTTTTTTGTGGATTAACCTCGTAATTATTCTCAAGAAGAGGGCTTTTCGCTCTGGGAATTTTTCCACTAGGTGTCTCTTCTATGGTACAGAAGAAATCATTCATAGATTCTGCTATGCCAGCCCTGCTTCGATACTTATTGACGAAATGTTGGTGGTTTTGGATTTCTTGTTTAAAACGTTATTGACGGTCTTCCATGTGTTTTGGAGGTCTCCTTCACCGGAAGCAATTTCGTGAGTGAAATAGTCACGCTTAAGCTGCCCATTTAGTTTGTTAACTTGATTACGTACATGTTTATAGGACTTAATCAATAGTTCGGACTTTGTACGAATAGCCTGCTTTTTAAATTATCCCTTGCCTTGCACATAAGTTTGAAGTCGTTAGTCAACCGAGAACAGAATTTGTCAGAAACACGCCTGTTACGTGTCGTGGCGTATTTTTCAAGAATAAGTGAGAAAATTTTTGTCCAGTTGTTAACTACAAAATTTATATCGTCTGTATTCCTCACGATGCCTCTCCAGTCAACCTCTAAAAGGTCGTTTATAAACTTATTTTGATCAAAATTCTTCATTTGTCTAGTAGAAATGTTCTTGTGTTGATTTTTGCAAGCACCACAAAATTTTCTAACACAAAAGATTAGATAATTCTTTTTTATTAAAGGCAAGATTTATGTATCCCTGAAAATACTATATTACTTTTGTTTGTCGTAGCTATGTGATCTATAAGAGTAGTAATGATCAGTATCTCACGAGTAGGGCTTTCAACTAATTGATGGAAGCCAAACAAATTATATCATTCTAGCAGACGTAAAGAATGAGCTGGCAGGTCATTTGGGTTGGAATCCCCCTCTCTGGAATATTTAGGTAGAAAATCACAATTTGTGTCGCCTAGAAGAATAGCTTCCTTGTCTTCCCTATCAAGAAATTGTAGACATTCTTCCATCTGATCAAAACCATCACTTTCGTTAGGTGGCCTGTACCAAGTTATAACAAAGAAAGGAGCAGCACGAACAAGTTTAATCTCAAGGCATACAAGCTCTAGATTTGACTTAGGAAGGTCTTCTCGCACAGTAAACTTGTCCAACAAAGTATCTCTTATGTAAATTGCAACACCTCCCGGGGAGGTACTTCACTATAAATTGATACCGGGGTGTGCGCCGCAAGGATTTCTGCTACGACCCAATCCCAGAAATTTTGTCCGATACTGATACCCAATCCCAGAATTTGAAAAAGTAACAAAAACAATTCGACGTCAAAGGGATAAGGAATCGAGGGCTGGGAACAACAAGTTTTATTCCAAGTGGCCTTTGGAACGAAGTTCTGATCTCAGCACGTTTCTAAACACAGAAAATACTGGAAATCTATTCACCTGAAACTGACCTAGTGTTGCTCGAAAAATTATCCAGTTGTTCTTTCATTCAGCACCCATAACCAGAATTTTGAGTACAACAGTAAACCCCAATCCAAGAGAATTCTAAGTGAAAGTATACCCCAATCACAGAAATTTTCGAGTAAAAGTACATCCCAATCCCAGAATTTTCAGGCCGAAAACTACCCAAAACTGGCGCACATCCGTCTTACACCACAGTGAAGTACCTCCCCCCCCCTGGGCAACACCTCCACCATGACGGTCACGATCGCAGCTTTTGATAGTATACCCATCTTATGACTTGGTTAAAGGTTCCATAGAAGAACGAGTTTCTTACTTGTTGAGATCGGAGAATTGGTATGCCTATAAGCAGTTTCTTACGAAATTCGTGAACTACGCTTTTGTGCTCCTTACTCAAGAAGACTATAATTCTATCTCATGTGCTCAGACCCTCAGCCGCATGACCTCATTGGGCCTAAGTTTGCCTCGGGGGGTCTCATCATCTAGTTCTGGTTGTACTTCATCAGAAATGACCGAAATGAAGAGAGAAACTGTTTCCCATTTGTCATCTAATTAAGCTAACTTAATCTAAATCTAACTTAAATACAATACTACCTAGATTAAGTCTAACTATTAAAGCTTGAAATGGGGAATTGGAGACGTAACGAGGGAGGGCAATTGTCCCAAGGGGTAACCAGCACTGCAGAACAGAGAGCCAAATCATTCTGCAGTGTCAGTAGAATTTAGAGGGCGGGTCCTGGACGGATATTTGGCCGGTGGTCCGTCCGAAGATGTGCCCAAGAGTGAAATGATACGTCAAAGGCGGATCCCTGTTTGGAATGTGCCTAAGAAGGGCGGGTCCCATACTGGTATGTCCGTACCATTCTGGGATGTGCCTGGCAAATCCAATTAGATAGATGAGCATGGTCCATCTAATAGATTTACCTGTATCTCATTGTGTGGTATAAATAGGTCATATAAGGTAGATTTTGTAGCATGCACGAGAAAACGTGCTTTCAATTTTTCGAAGTCGACGGCAAATTGGCCTGTTAAGGACAATTGACTCTCCTGATAGCCTCGCTGTGGAGCCAAGCTATAAATGTAAGTTGCGATCAAAATAATGCCTTACTTCGAATAGCTGGCATCATAGCTAAACCAGAACAAACGACAGAATACATTAGAGACGCACAGAGAGAGGGCAACCGCCCCAAGTGGTAACCAGCACTGCAGAACAGAGAGCCAAATCATTCTGCAGTGTCAGTAAAAATTTAGAGGGCGGGTCCTGGACGGATATTTGGTCGGTGGTCCGTCCGAGGATGTGCCCAAGGGTGAAATGATACGTCAAAGGCGGGCCTCTGTTTGGGATGTGCCTAAGAAGGGCGGGTCCCGTCCTGGTATGTCCGTACCATTCTGGGATATGCCTGGCAAATTCATTTAGATAGATATGCCTGGTCTAACTAATGAATTTACCTGTATCTCATGGTGTAGCTAACTTTACCATAATAGCATTTTTGCATGCTTGTGAAAACTAGCGTTCATCTTTTCGATGTATGTGAAAAAATTGGCCTATTAGGGGCAATTGACTCTCTCGATGGTCCCAATGTTGGAAGTTAAAGTACAAATCAAAACATTGTGTTGAATAAACGCTATCCAAAGCAATATTGACGGACTGTTAGCAAGTTCTCTTATTTTATCTTGCTGTTAGGAAACATGTTCAATTTTTATCCGGGAGTGGTGGGTGGGCTTTGCTCTTGACCTCACTGCACCGAGGAGGGTACTTGCTTTAACTGATCCTCAGTTGTTTCCCTTTTCTGTCAGTATTTGCTAGCTTTGCAAGATTCAACTGGGCAGATCTCCCATGTGATTTACTCTTAGGGGCATACTCGTGTTGTAATGTATTGTTTCAGCACTTTACACCTTGTGATTGGTTAGCTTACTCAGCTTGGTTCAGCGATTGGGCAAGGCTGTTTCTATAATTTCCCTTATATGGGTCTGCACCATTGTTTGCTGGAATTCAAACTGCTGTGGTTACATCGTCAGGCCACCGAGCCCAACATTAGCACATTTACCCAAGAGGGGATTCCAAAGTTGTTAATGAATCTTTTATCCTATCATTTGGGGGCTCAGTGCAATCCGCCGAAGAGATATATTTAATCCTTATGGGTGAGAAAATTAGAAGGCGCTGAATTTACTCCGTATCGTATAGTGTTAAACAACCACAAATTAGCCCATTCGAAGAATTAACTGTATTTATGTTGCACATAAATTTCATTTATCGCTGCTTAAAGGCCAATCTCCAGTCAGCTGAAATTTCCGAGCAGGCGGAATTTAAGACAATAAAATGTTGCTCAGCCATAAAAACCTATTCAATTTCAGAGCGACATTTTCTCTCGTAAACAAAAGAACTTCCGCCTGCTCGGAAAATTCCACTGACTGGAAATTAGCCTTGAAGCTTAATTTCTGCGCAGAGTACCGTCATGGGGTTAGGGCGGGTTTCTTCCATGTCAAGTTATTGTCACTTTGTGTAACATGGAAACAAAGGGATTTGATAACCATCTCTCATGGTGTAACAAGGCATTGTGTAATGACAAAAGCGAGGCAAAGATTGCGCTCACATTTCAACACCAAAGGGAGAGGCATTATTACACAGTTTTGTGAGTTTCCGGAGAAATAAAGAGCTCATTTTGTCACCTTCTTATCTTCTGCAAATCCTGCAATAGACGACTTCACAGAAAGAAAAGGATCATGGGTAAGGATGGAAAAAATTGATTCTTCGAATGCATGTTTCATCGAATATTTCCTTTTTATCATCTCGGCGTACGATGCAGTTCTGGCTCTTACTCACTCAAAACTTTATCAAAGTTTATGAAAGCAACACAGCACCCCCAAAGCACTTACCTGGAATGCAGAGGACTTTGCATTTTCAATTTCCTTTTTTGCATCGACATGAATTACTAAATTCATGTCCTTCGTTCACAAACTGCGGCCTTCTTCGTGTTTGGTACTCAATCACAAGTCTTTACTAGTAGACCCCTTCTCCTCTTTTCGATTGCCAAAACTATATGCAATACCGCATACGGTTGATTTCTAAAATGAAGGCCCCTCACATCCTTATTTCAAGTTCCAAAAAGTCTCCTTGCCGTATGTTTCCTCCTTTAAGACAAAATACGGTTGCAATATTTCATTTGCTGCATTTGATGTTCTGCAGGTTCTCAAATCGATTGGAATGTACCTGTGAAACCGTTCTGAAACTGTCTGGAAATGTTATGAAGCGTGTCAGGGGGTGAGCCAAGGGTAATTCAAGAAGGGGCCAAGGGGCCAAATCTCCAGAAACAGATCTCACCTTTTAATCGCCATTTTTTTTGGTATGCGTAGTTCTTTTAGAAAGTTGCTTGCAAAGAAACTCAACTATCAGATTGCCAAATATTAGGGAATTCGGTGATGAAAAAATACATGTTTATAAGAAACTATTTCTTTAAACATAATTCTTCGCACGGTTTTCTTTATTTTCACTTCTTCCTGTATTGTAACTCGTCGAAAGGTACTTCAGCAGTGTCCAAACATTGGAATGGCGTAAGAAACTTTTCCGGAATTTTCAGGTTGTCACAGGAAGTATGGTAGATATCACGATAGTCGTGCACCTTTTAAAAACACTGGTAAGAAACTCTGAGAACTCAGAGTATGACAATTTTAGAAACTTAAATTCTCATTTTCCTGTGAAAAAGATACGTGCATCGTCTGTTGCATACCATAGTGTTTCAAGTTATGAAATTAGAGTCTTGCCTAATCAAGTGTTTAATCAGACTTTAATCAGAAAGTTAAAAGGAAAGATTTGCCAAGAAATGTACACTCATTTTTAAAAGAAATTTAAGTCCCCGTGACTAGCAGCTAGTTTCCTAAATGCTAGGATTCTGCCAGTGTCGCTACCAAAAATTTCTGATAAATTTCTTATATTTTCATGATGGAAGTATAGAGTTAGGCTGCCAGATTACAAGATCTTCGAACAAGTAATGACTGACAGAATTCTGGCCCCAAATGATTCAAAACAGTTGCTATGACTAAAGTTACAAAAAAGTTCTTGAGTACAAACTACAAAAGTCTCTGAGCTTTCTTAAATTAGGTAGGACAGCTCCTTGGGTATTGAAAGATTGAATATACTTTTTCTCATAGGCCGTTTCTTGTTAAAAAATGAGCGTAACTTTAATGGCAGTTCTTTTCAGTGGAGACAGCGGGGAGCAGAGACCAAAGAAAGGAAATGAATAGAAGGAGCACTTGTGTTTTTTATGTATCATCACGTGTTAATGTCAAATGATACAACTTATTTTGTAGGATTTGATAAATGTTTATCAAAGATGGCGGCTCTAAGAAATTTGTAAGAATTCATCATGTCATTGATTTGCGCTGCAAGCAGCAAATCTTTGAAATAGGCTCGAAATCAGTGAACCAGAGTCTAATTCGAGGTTGTTGATTGGAAGATTGCTTTGTACAGGCTGGATATAACGTACAGGTTTGATGTAGCTCTTCAGACAATAAGGATTGCTATTATAGCCAATTAAATGGAGCCCTGTGAACAATGGAACAAATATTGTCTGCGTCAACCTGAGAGTAACTGCGTCATAGCCAATAACACCGGCAGTCTGTAAACCACGGAATCACGAAACGGCGGAACGAAATGAGGAAACGACGGAATAATATGACGGAGACACATGAGGTAGGCTCCTCCTAAACGTATTAACACGATACGAATGTCCTAATTTTCTTTTCTTCTAAGTGGAAACCAAAACTTTCGTAACGTGGCTTTACAAAAACAAGAAAAGTAGTTGGGGATTCCCTGTGTGTTAAGCACGGCATGAAGAAACACCTGTCCCCATATCAGTACACGAAGCGTTAGTGACTTATTTATACAAGCAATGGCATGAGTTTGATTCTATCCACTCGTGAATTCGTGATCAAAAATTACTTAGTGCAGTTTGATATATTGAAAATAAGGGCATCTACAGTAGATTGGAATGGGGTGGGGATAAAGCCCCCCTTTTGCGAAGATAAGCTGAAGAATTTAACGATTTACAAATCAGTACTAAGTTTCATTGATTTTTGGGAGCAGACCTAGAGTTTATTAAAGTCGGAAGAATTTGATCACTTGGGTGTTACCCAGGGTGTTACCAAAGTTTTGGTTTTCCATTGAGAAAAAAGGCAACTTGTAGCATTCGTATGTCGTTAACGTATAGTCAGTAGGGGCCTACGAAATAGATATCTTACACTCTTGTATAACTTCGTCAGTTGATTCCGTCATTTCGTCGTGTCGTTCCGTCATTTCATTGTTCCGTGGTTTACAGACTGCCAATAGCTCCTGTTGTTGTGCCCCTAAAAGCCAATATACTGATTTGTCACGCACTTCGATTCAATGAACGTAAACATCGGAAACACGGAACGAAAGTCCACAAAGATTTTTCAACCCTTTGCGAGTAAGCCAGACTATCAAGCGTCCCATTGACTCTTGTAGCTTGATATAGTGTCTCTTTACGAATCATTGGAGGTTGTCCTATTTTTCCTTCTTTGTGAAGGAAATAGCGTGTAAGACATAGAACCTATTTCATCAAAATCAGCTCGCTAGCCTATACATAGTATAATCACTAAACCGTAGTTTTCACTTCTAAGTGGCGATTTTTGTGCATTGATTCAAATTCATATCTAAAATTGAATTTGACCAGAGCGCAAATCATCGGATAGTTATATCCCTTGTTGAAATATTGAAATACTGTTAAAAATGTGCAATAGTGAAGCTGATAGTACATTATTCAAGACTGTCAGTCTCTCAGTCGTCAAATCGCATTTTCAACATAGATCCAAGCATTATTGGCCACGCTGTAGGACGGATAGGTAGGACGCTGTAGGCCACACTGGGGAGTGCGGGTGGAAAGGTGGAAGACATTACAAATATTTGATTAAAATTTTATAACCCCGTTCTGACTTTCCAGAAAATTGTGGTCCCCCCTCCAACATTGCAGACAATATTTTTAGCTCCTTCCTACGTGTATGGCAACTTTGTTTTTATGCTGTCATAATTTCAATTGCATGCAAATTTACATCTTCACAGATGTAAGCAATATGAAAGTAAAATACGTAAAATACCCTCTCAAATGTGATGAGAACTAGTGCTAGATAAAAAATTACTTGGAGAACTATCTTTGTAGAAATTCACAGGATTGATCTCAAACCACTTTCATACCCCTCCCTAAAGTGTGCGTTATTTTTCGTCCTCCCTCGCTTGAAATAAGTAGGTAAAATTTTGGTACCTCCTTCCAGATGTCTTCAAACCCCTCCCAAGCAAATAAAGAAGAATGACCGGTACCTTGTGTCCCTTTACATTCTTGGGTGACTTCTGGTGATCTACTGCAGATGATGGGGTTGATGAGGGCATTGCAAGGGTCAATTATCGAAAGCAAGAGCATCTTCTATGTTCTGTTAAACGTCCTATCTTCCTATCGGAGCACGTATAGAAGCCCACTTCTCTTTGCAATAGACCTATCCGAGCATCTACCACCAAAACCTTTCAGATACATAGCTAACTGCTGACAGGCGTATCTGTAAAAACTTGAAATAAGATAAATAGTAAAATAAGGAAATGAAATAGATTATTTCTTATTGACATGTATTTTTCATTCCCTAATGTCTGTTGATCTGATAGTTGAGTTTCTTATAAGCATCTCTCTAAAAAAACTACCAATCTACAAACAGTGGAGAGAAAATTATGAGATCTGTTTCTGGAAATTTTGCCCCCTAGTCCCGCTCTTTGATTACCCCCTTTGCTCACTCCCTGACACGCCCCATAACATTGCCAGACAGTTTCAGAACGGTTTCACAGGTACATTCGAATCGATTTGAGAACCTGCAGAACATCAAACGCTGCAAAGAAAATATTACAACCGTATTTTGTTTTTAAGGAGGAAAGATATGGCAAGGAAACTTTTTGGAACTTGAAATAAGGATGTGAGGGGCCTTCATTTTAGAAATCAAGCGTATGCGGTGTTGCATATAGTTTTGGCAATCGAAAAGAGGAGGAGGGGTCTACTAGTAAAGACTTGTGATTTAGTACCAAACATGAAGAAGGCCGCAGTTTGTTAACGAAGGACATGAATTTAGTAATTCATGTCGATGCGGAAAAGGAAATTGAAAATGCAAAGCCCTGCGTTCCAGGTAAGTGCTGTGTTTCTTCCATGAACTTTGATAAAGTTTTGAGCGAGTAAGAGCCACAACTGTATCGTACGCCGAGATGACAGAAATGAAATATTTTGTTGAAACATGCGTTCGAAGAATCAAATTTTGCCCTACTTACCTATGATCCTTTTCTTTCTGTGAAGTCGTCTATTAACAAATGCATATTAATGAAGGAATACGTCAGCACACTAGCGGCTCTCATATCTCTTACACAACAGAATTCCTTTGCGCAGCCTATGAGCCCTTGGCCCTCACAGTGACATGCCGCGGTGACCTGCAAAAAATTTGACCTGCATTTTACACCAGCCGCAAAAAATAGTCCTACTGTAGGATAGTCTTTTAACGACAGAAAAACATTTGATGCATTTCAATCGCCCTCTTACTTTTTTTTCCATAACAAATTCTGCCGGATCACTTTCTTGGGTGACGCGGTACATAAGTACATATGTACAGCACCAACAGAAATAATAACGAACAGCACTTCAATTACCATCACTCCTTGATAGCTAACCTTCTTTGAGGCGATGCATTGGATTGACCAAAAGTAAAGGTGCAATGCTGCACACTGATCCAGCAAATGTAATAAATGCAGAAAAATGAATGTTCTCAGAATTAATCAAACTGCACCTCATTTGAAAGAGCAATGATTGACAATCAACAAAAAGAAGAATTATCAAAATCGGTAGGTGAGAGCCATGAAAATGATTTTTGAAGTTTCAAGATATCACAAGTTTACAAACCTCACATCAAAAAGGCAATGAACAGTCAATTTAGGCCAACTTCAAAATTCAGTTTCTCTGCCTACACTAATCCGATTCTTGAAATTATTTTTTTTTTATTTTCATTGTATACATCTCAGCATCATTTCTAATTTATACAATAGAGAAAAAAATGAGAAATTTCACGGATTTCGCGAATTATGAGGTAGTACTATGCTAGAGGATAAAAACCAATATTTTGATAAAAACAGTTGAAAATCTAAAAGACGGGGTCAAACGGTGTCTTAGCAAAAAATATAATAATTAATTAGAACATGTCTCAAGTGCATCTGCCTAAGGATATGTTAAGGAACCTTCTGCAAAAGATTTTATGACCGTTTTAGAATGTGTGGTCATTTTCTTGAAAACGACATGTGGTCGCATGTGAAACCAGTATTGTCTATGTTGACTGAATAACTGATTTAGATAATGCCTTAAACTCATTTCAAATCAAAGCAAAGTCAATCAACTGAGTTGTGAAAATTCGCAATATTCGGAAAAATTGAAAATCAAGACACTTTAACGTAAAGTAGATTGAAGGAACAATACTTCCTCTCTCTCTTTATGATGTCTGAACTGAATATTACATCAAGTCATAAATATCAAGTTCAGTTCCGTACCACAAAGTTCTTTCTCATCACTATTAAGAGTATGAAAGTTTGACTTGTTGCTTGCTCTTGAGCTTTAGTAGCCTAGTTGACTGTTGTTGGCCGTTCCCCTTTCAGCACAAGAACAGATGGTCATTGATCTGATCATGATTTTAAGGACCAGGCAAAATCTTTTAGTCTGTTGTGCTACTTTGATTTTTGCCTCACAGTTTCGAAAATTTACACAATACTAAACTGTCAACGTTGATGAACTGAAGCAATTCACATAATGCACCTAGTAATCAATTTTCCCTGCGTAAAGATTTTCATCTGTATACCAAATGCTGGCCCATAATTAGGAGCTGTTTGGAGTTTTCATTAAGTTCTCAAAAAGGCTCTCCGATAGCTGATCGGTTTGAAAGTAGTCCAGACGCCTGAGACTAAGATTTTTGCAACTGGCTTAGCATGAAGAGCAAGACAAACGTCTGTGCAACACAATCTATATGACTCGTCGTCAGAATGCTCATAGCGTCTGCCCATCTGTAGCAAAAGCGAGCCACATTCTGAAAAGGCACTGCTCAAGTCAGACTATAATGACACTGAAACTAAGGGGAGGTATTAAGTCAAGTTTTCAAAGTCTTAAGGTGATAAGACAGAACGTTGTGCTACAGAACAGAATTTGTTGATACGACTTGATGTAATATTCAATTCAGATATTATAACAAGAAAAAAGAACTGTTGTTCCTTCAATCCACTGTACGTTAAACTATTTTGATTTTCAATTTTTCCGACCATTGCAAATTTTTACAACTCAGTTGATTGACTTTGCTTTGATTTGAAATGAGTTTAAGGCATTATCTAAATCAGTTATTCAGTCAACATAGACTATACTGGTTTCACATGCGATCGCATGTCGTTTTCAAGAAAATGACCACACATTCTAAAACGGTCATAAAATTTTTTGCAGAAGGTTCCTGAACATATCCTTAGGCAGATGCACTTGAAACATGTTCTAATTAATTATTATATTTTTTGCTAAGACACCGTTTGACCTCGTCTCTTATATTCTCAACTGTTTTTATCAAAATATTGGTTTTTATCCTCTAGTATAGTACTACCTCGTAATTCGCGAAAGCCGTGAAATTTCTCATTTTTCTTTCTCAATTGTATGAATCAGAAATAATACTGAGATGGAAAAAATCAAAATAAAAAAAGAATTTCAAGAATCGGATTAGTGTAGGCTGAGAAACTGAATTTTGAAGTTGGCCTAAATTGACTGTTCATTGCCTTTTTGATGTGAAGTTTGTAAACTTTCTATATCTTGAGACTTCAAAAATCAGTTTCTTGGCTCCCACCGATCCGATTTTGATAATTCTTCTTTTATGTTGATTGTCAATCATTGCTCTTTCAAATGAGTTATAGTTTGATTAATTCTGAGAACTTTCATTTCTCGGCATTTATTACATTATTTTGCGATTCTGGATAACTGTGTGCCGGGTGACCCAAAAAAAGTGACCTGACACAATCTGTTATTGAATTAAAGTCAGAAGCCGATGGGAATGCTGCCAGCTTTGATCTGTCGCTGAAATACTAGCCTACATTATGAGTATATTTTGCAATTTTTTTGGCTCCGTAAATTTTGCAAATTAAGGATTTTGACGATGCCAGAAATCCTCAAAAAGTCGTTGAAAACGGAAGATCGATTTACGACCACTTCAGATCTTCAAAACCATGTTGAGCATGTTTTATCTCAGGCTGGGAATAACCAACTATGTCAAAAGTTTTCAGAGAAAGGTTATAGTTCCCAGGTACCTAAGAATTGGGAATAAACGTTCCCTGTAAACTCATTCAAAGTAATTCAATTTTCATGCAATTCAAGAACCCTTTACAGAAAGGTAGAAGTATCCTTTCCCTTGAGACAAGAATATTTTAGGTATCTAGGGACTATAAACTTTCTCTGAAAACTTTCGACTGAGTTGCCTATTCCCAGCCAGAAATAAGACACCCCCTCATTGTTCTGAAGATCTGAAATGGCTGTAAATTGATCCCATTTTTTACGACTTTTTGAGGATTTCTGGCATGTCATTATCCTCAATATCTTTAATTTGGAAGATTTACTGTGCCGAATAAAATTGCAAAAAATAATCCTAATGTAGGGTAGTCTTTTAGCGACAGAGCAACGTTTGAAGCATTTCAATCAGCGTCTTACTTATTTTTCTATAACAGATTCTGGTGAGTCAATATTTTTTGGGTCACCGGTACACAAACGAAATATTGTTATATGAGACGCAGACAAGAAAATCTGATTTGCAAGTACTCTCAACGAGAGATTCTACCCAAGGTAAGGGTAGGTCATGCGTTGTAAGATTCGAAGACCCCCGCAATACAATGTGTTGGAAGTCCGGTGGTGATATTAAGGTTGATGGTATCTTTACGTTAAGATGAGAACAATTGCACGGCATGCTCAATTCGAGAAAAAAGATTGCCGGTGCAAAGTTATTACACTAGTAGTACATGGGTTGTAGCTCTTCATTCCTTCTTGGCTACGTTTGTATTTCACATAGTTGCCCATGGGTGAGCTGATTAACATCATTATCATTGGTTTTAGGTGCCAGCATACCACAAAGACGGTAGAGATGAAGCAGATGACGAAGAGGAAGATGCAACTAATATTGATCTTGATTTCAAAGCAACTGGCTTAGAAAGCTTCTCAGGATCAGGGGATGATGGTCAGCAAAATATTTTCATGTTACTTTGTCTATTGCTTGAGAAAGTGTGGTCACTTGTAACTGTTTCAATGTCCAGTCAACGAAATATCCTAAGTCCTCTTAAATACATTGTCAATGAGTTATCGCTGCACAATCTACAATCCACCTTTTCAAGGTGAAAGGTGCGAAAACGGAAGTCTTTTGTTGTTTGAGATTTCGTGTTCTGTGGCTAAAATCTTGTTCTGAGTACAAAGTTAAGTGCATGAACCAATTTTCACATTCATGTCTGCCTTCATTTGGAAAAAATATTTATGTATGATACATTGAGTTATTCCTGTCCAAACTTTTAATTTCTTTCATGATAGATCAATTCGTTTCCCATTGTGTGTACTTCTATTATATGAGTAAGAACAGCTTTCGTATCTGTAGTTCCCGGATCTCTCGATGCTCGAAATAAATTTCATCTTCTAAAACAATAGCGTGTCATAGGTGTGAAGTCACACCTATGGCACGAATTTCTCTACTCGGTCATGAAAGATGGGTGGGCTGCAAAAACTTAAGCGGGCTTTTTAAAGTTTCATGAGAAAGAAACCTACCTTTTTGACGAAGGAGGGTGATTTTACGATGGAGCAGGAGCAGCAGCTGATCAGTTATTTGCAGTTTGCGTTCAAATAAGTTGATTGAAATAATTAGATAAATTGATCCATTTTGACCATGTGTATTGTTCTCTGTAACTTTTGATACTACCAAGTTATTAAAACGATTTATGCTTTATTCCTTGCAGCTGCAAGTTTAGGCCCATGGTGATGGAGCCGCCCACAGCAAACAAAGCAAGGAAAGCGAGCACTCCTCCTTACCCTCTAAAGCAATAGGCACCCTCTACATTTTTGGCATAAAGACATACGAATGTAAATAGAGAAATAAACGAAATTGGAAGACTGATGAGAAACAAATGGCGAATCAAACTAATAATTTTAGCACTGCATTGTTGAAGTGGAAACCGTCTGAAAGAAGGAGAAATTTTGCCACGATGTTTCCTCGAAAAGAAAACAGTATACTTTATTTATACGTTACTTTACTTTATTTTACTTCACTTTACGTTACTTTACTTTACTTTACTTTACTTTACTTTACTCTACTTTACTTTACTTTACTTTACTTTACTTTACTTTACTTTACTTTACTTTACTTTACTTTACTTTACTTTACTTTACCTTACTTTACTTTACTTTACTTTACTTTACCTTACTTTACTTTACTTTACTTTACTTTATTTAACTTTGCTTTACTTTAGTTTACTTTAATTTACTTTATTTTACTTTGGCTGGGAACCTAGTCCATTCTTTACAAACGTATTTCTACTTTCCTATTTCTTTATTCTTATTTAGGAGGGCAGGGTAGCTCAAACGTTACGGCTTTGCCCCTTAGCTTTAGAAGGGGGCAATTTGTTGCACCCCTTGCCTTGGACTCTTGCGTGGACTGGAAATAAACTCTTCACTTAAGACTTATTGTCTTTGCTGTCTGCTCGAGCCCTTCTGTTTCATCGTCAGTAGAATCGCTCTATGACTTTGTTATGTGGACAAAGGACCGATTGTGACTGTAGCACGCTTCAGAGCGTGAATTGGAAACTGTTAAAATAACGTTGTTTACTTCCATGAGATTGAATTTGTGTCGGACATTAATGGACATAGATGGACAAATATATGTACGTAGAATATTGTTCATTCGATTTTTTCGCATTTCTCCCTTCTTTCCGTTGAGTATTGAATTTACTTTACTTATTGTGCTTCCTGTATCAGTCTCGGCGAAAACCGTAACGTTACGTTATTTTACTTCTATCAAGATGTAATCAACGCAAAGACAGAAGTGATGAGTTTTTTGAGGTGTTCTTATTTATTGTCCGTTTCTTGCGCATATACTGAGGGAATGTACCCTCTCAGCGACAAAATTCGTGAAGACCCAGAACTGAAATTAATCTTACGCTATCTCGGGGGAAGAAGTAGAGCTGCCGGGAGCTGCTTGGCTGTCTTTCATTTTTACTTTCCTTGCATCTGTTACTCGTATGTTTCTCCTTCTTCTCAACATGAACCATGAACCAATGAACGTTTTCTTTGCCCTTGAGTATGTAATGAAACCCCCGTCTATCTGCATAAATTACCCCAATTTTGACGGTGCATCTCCTGAATTCGAAGCTGTGGAATGTTTCGAGCATATGGAGAAAGCCTGAGGCCGACGAAACAAAAGCGCCTATTGTTTCCAGACTTCTAACTTCTTACCCATTACTTTCCTACCTCCCCCTTTCCACTTCTTTTTAAAACACTTGATTGGCACTATTTCTCGAGATTGCGTCAATCTGCCACCGGTCACGGAGGGAACGCACAGAAAGAGAACAAGTCGATATATCATGGATGGGAATAACTAGATGTATCATACATAGATCTTTTTTCCAAGTTCAGCGTTTCCTACAGCCCGTGCGTAAAGTTATATTTATTCATTTGGACATTACAGTGATTTAAGGAATTAGAAATTATAAGGGCTTCACCGTGAAACCAAAGTTTGGACAAACGTTGCCCAAAGAACTGATTTCACGGTCAAAATCCTTATTACTTTAAATTCTTAAAATAGTCGTAATTTCCAAACGAAGACAGATATGAATGTGAAAATGTACTTGTTTGCTAACTTTGTATACAGAGCAAGATTTAGCCTCAAAAATCCAATGCCTCAAAACAACAAAAGACTTCCGTTTTCGCACCTCTTATCTTGAAAAGGTGGATTAAACCTAAAGCTGTGTGACTACATGTTAATAGTTTAGAATATCTGCAAACGTAAGGAAAGACCGAAAGAGGAAAGCGTCTTTGATACAACCTTTTGCGGCATTTCGAACCGATTGCTGAAGAGTATTTACTTATGCGGGGACCAAGCTTTGATGTGTCAAATTAAGAACGTCATTCTCTGGGGGTACAGGTTTCTTAGGTGATAGTATTTGAGTTGCATTTCTATTGCCGATGACGATATCAAGCGATCATGTCATTAACGTTTTTGGTTGGAGATTTGCTGAGAATGATAGGGGTTTTCAGTAACTTTGGCATCATACATCAGTGAATGACTGCTGATGTGTTGCCTTTCAAACACATGCGTTTTCTTGCGCTTATCAATTTTTCTCTTTGAGTGAATTGTAATCACTTTGTTATTCAATCTTTTGTCTGCAGTTTTGTTTAATGACATAATTTTCTGTTACAGGAAAGATGCATCTGACTTTGAGGCAAAATTTTAATCAGAAATACGAGGACAAGAATAGTCCGGCATTCAAGATTTTGTCAGGCAATTTTGAAAAGGATGTAAGTTACTTTGAAATATTTGAAATGAAAAGTTTGATGTGAAAAGTTGAGGACATCTGTATAACTTATGTGCGTCAAATGGTGACATGAGAAGCCCTCCCATCCACTCCTCCGCTCGTTCCCTTCCATTTTTCCATTTTCACTTTCATTCATTGTGCTAAACTAGAATGTAAACGCGCTCGCTTAATTTTACAGAAGTTCCAATTCTGCTGCGCTAGTTCATCGAATCGAAGAGATCACTCAAAAATTAGGCCATCTGAGATTTTCAACTTCATCTATGACACCGTCATACCTCTTACAATTGAAGTTTCTTTTCTAATCTGAGTCAAACTATAATCAACGAGTATCTATTTTATCTTGCAAATACAGAAATAACTGACAAATCACAATCAAGAGTTTATAATAAGGAAACTCCTCCTGGCTCGTTAAACTTAGTCAGCTACCACATTACAATCTGTAGAGAATACCGCTGCCTATAAGGCGTCTCTAGAATTTGCTAGCGGTTCTTACAGAATGTTCTTGTAGATACAAGGATAAAAATTCAATAGTTAAGAGTATGACTAACTACCATTTATGCTCTAAGCAAAATACCGGAAAAGAAAAACCTGTGAATGAATAAATATGCACGAGCTAGGTGCGCAACTGTAGGGATGGAAATTCCCTAACACACTCTTCTCCTTGACTCAGTAGGAGTCAAGCTTAATGAGTGATTTCCAACGCGCATCCTTAGCTGCAGCTCTGGTAGACCTCTCCCTGGGTCTCTCAGTCTCAATGTTCAGTTCACACTTTTTCGCTCCCCTCTATCCACGTTTCTCTCTGTGCCATCACAAACTTCTAAAGGAAAAAGTTTCTGTAAATGACGAACGATTAAGTCTGGCTTACCTCTTGAAATGATTCGTACCTTTGCCCCTCAAATTTGACCATCTCTCCCTCGAATCAAATCGTCAGTTACTCCCATTTTCCATTGATTGCGCTTTACGTTATCTTCGTGAATGAGTACAACGTCTCCAATTTTCGCATCTGATGTTTCCTGGCTTCTGCATCTATGAGATTCTCTAAGATCGATTAGATATTCGCCCCTCCAACGTTTCCAAAAATGGTCTAATTTCTTGACAAGATATAAGAAACGCTTGTTCACCAAGGTGCTATTCTCTTCTTATTGTTCACCTGTGTCAACAAAATCAGCTAACTGGGATAATCTCCTACCATACATAAGGTGAAAAAGAGTCAAAACACCAAACCCAATTTCATCATAAGGGTAAGTAAGAGGCCTGGAATTTAAGATTCCTTCAATCTAATCAAGTACAGTGTGAATCTCATCATGTCTCAACTTGGCATTTCCTAAGACTTTCCTCAGGGTTCTCTTTACATTTCCAACCAAACGTTCAAAGTGCCCCCCTTGCCACGGACTCAAGGCAAGGTTGAACTTCCATGCAATTCTCCTGGAACGCAAAAATTTCAAAAATTGTTGATCTGCAAAAATTTTATCTAAAAACTCCTCGGCTGCTTTGAAAGTCTTAGCATTGTCGCCGTTGACCAAGCTTAAAGTACCTCTTCTTGCTGTAAATCGACGAAAACTGCGAATAAAAGTTGATGTAGATAAATCCTCAACTAATTCAAGGTGTATAGCACGTGTGACAAAACATGTAAAAAGGGCAATGTAATGTTTCTGCATTACATTAGACTTGTCTTTTACATAAAGTGGGCCTGCAAAATCAATACCAATTCTGCTAAAAGGTGGTGCTTCACTTACCCTAAATTCAGGAAGGGGTGCAATTGGCGGTGGATCAAAATGTTTACCTTGCAGCTTTTTGCATGTGACACATTTATTGACAAGTTTCTTCACATATTGTCTTCATTTTGTTATCCAAAATTTGGAACTCAGTTCTGCAAGGGTAGACTTGAAACCCTCATGTAAAACCCTGCAATGGCAATCAAGAACAATTAAAATTGTCAACCTGTGGTCTCTTGGCAAAATAATAGAGTGCCTGGCACCTGGTTCTAAATCTGCATGCTCTAACCTTCCGTTGCACTTCAAAGTTTCACCCTCTTCAAAATTCCTAACTGTTGAGAGGTTTTTGGGAAATTTGCAGAATTGCGCAAAGTCTGTTGAGCTCCAATAATTCGTGATTTCTCTGCATTCTGAATTTCATGCACAGTGATTTTGCCTGCTTCGATCTCATCTCTTTTGATTTTTGACCTCAAATTTCTCATGAATCTCATGACCATAGCTGTAACACGCAAAAGTCGATTCAAGGTGCTAAACCTACTGATATCCATGACCTTATGGATGGCTGTTTCTTGCACTGCAATTGTTGCAAGAACTGCAGTTTTCCTCTTCTCTTCAGAAATCTCTTGAGTTTCCTGCAACTCAAAGTCATTAGCCCAAAATTCCTTACCCTTAATGAGCCATTCAGGTCCTTCCCACCAAAGGGAACTACTGTTAAGGGTAGCTGCTGTAACCCCCCTTGAGCCTAAATCTGCTGGGTTCTGGATTCCTGGACAATGTCCCCAATCTTCCTTATTTGACAACTTCAGTATTTCATTCACTCTGTGTTGCACAAATTGTCGCCATTCCCCATTGTTGTATATCCAATACAATGCTGTCTTGCTGTCAAGCCAGTACTTCACACCATCTATCCTAACCTGTGAACTTAACGCATTGCGGACAGTGTCCATCAAAGAATCCGGGGATGTTCAGATCTTTCAGGGTTGCAACTCTTGTCTTAGAGCAAATAAGCCTAGAATGATACCCTTCAGAAGTTTCATAAACAAGGTAGATCATTGCACAGTATGCTTTCTTGCTTACATCTCAAAATCCGTGCAAATAGCATGACTTAATTTCCTCATTCTTTTCTTCATACAAGTATCTTGGAATAGTGAATTTATCAACTACTTTCAGATCACTTATCCACTTATGCCATTGACTAACTAAGCCTAATGGATCAAAAAGCCTTGCAATTTGGCTGAGAATGGAACGTTTTGCTTTGCTTGTCTCATCAGATCCAGATGCCCATTTGCCTAAGTTAAATTCAAAGTTATCCTGCTCATTGTTCCAAGTTATACCTAGAATCTTTGTTGTTCTTTAGCTATCTGAGGCTCCTAAGTATGTCTTTGCATAAGGCTCTTCTGCTCTCTCAACCCTGACTGCTGTCTCATGTTTATTACCTTTTCTCATGCTCAATTTTCTGGGCTAAGTCTGGATCAGATGTCTTCCATTTTCTGAGCAGAAATCCTCCCTCTTTCATTCTCTCTTTGCCTTTGAGGTAAAGTTCAAATACATGCTCTACATTCCTAGCTCCAGTACAAAGGTCATCAACATAAAAATCCGCAGATAATTTGTTGAATGAAAATAATGCAAATACGGTAATGAATTGAGAAAAACTAACTGTGAGTGAGGTCCAGTAACTGCTTTTGCTTCAGAAGTGCTATACTTTTCAAATAATGAAGGAAGGCTATTTGAGTCAATAACGTCCGACCTTGGTCTTCAACGGTTAATTTTAGAACCGACACATTTGATCGGTAACTCGAAATCCTGCATCGACTTGATGTTTACTGAGCAGCCCAATCTGGTGATTGAATCTGGTGTCCATCCATCTCTACACGAGCATTGTCATCATCAAATTATTTATGGAAAGCTATCTGTTTTTAGTATAGCACTACCTCCCTATACCCGCAGAATCTGGTATTACGATAAGGCTGATTTTGTCGCTATCATGAAAAGTATCGAAATGTATCGTTGGCATGAACATCTTGACTTAGTTATATGCTCTTATGAACAAGTCAAATTACCTAATGAAATCCTCCTGAACACTTACTCATATTACACCCCAAGCCAAGTTAAAACGATTAGGCCTTGCAGAGCTCCCTAGATAACGCAATCCGTTAAAAATTTCTCAAGGAAAAAGAACCATGCTTATAGAAGCTTTGTGAGAAACGGTCAGCCGGACGACAAGCTTGAAGGAATACAACGGATGATATCCGAAGGTCCAAAACTGATCGAAGATGCCAAACGCTCCTACCTGCGCAAGACAGGACAAACTTTGGCAAATCCTGGGACTTCAAGCAAAACTTATCGGACTTTAATTAATACTATTAATACTAGAATATAAAGCAAAAATTCCAATAATACCACCCCTTTTAGAGAATGGGTTATTCATAACGGATTTCACCGAAAAGGCGCAGATATTCAATGACTATTTCATACTTAAGCGCACGAAGATCGATACGGGCAATGAAATTTCCCAGGACCATGATATGCTCCTGCATCCCTTGCCCTAATGAATGACTTTACTATCTCCGAGGAAAAGATACTGAATGTCATAAGATCACTTAATCCTAATAAAGCGCATGGCTGGGATGAAATATCTGTGAGGATGATAAAATCAGCTGATGCTTCGTTGGTGAATCCTCTTATGACGATATTTACAAACTGTTTGAGGCAGGGCGTATTTCCTGAAACCTGGAAGTGTGCAAGAATAGTCCCAGTTCAAAAGAAAAATGAAAAAAATCGAAAAAGTATTTACTGACAATCTTTGAGAAAATTCTCGAAAAAACTCATGTACGATTCTCTATACTCACATCTTGTTTTATGTGAATAACTTAACACAGATCAATCATGCTTTCGACCAGGCAACTCAACGATTAACCAGCTGATATGCGTAACGCGTGCGATCTTCAAAGCTTTTGACTGCAACCCTCCTCTTGATGTTCATTCTGTGTATCTTGATATCTCTAAAGCATTGGATAGGGTATGGCACGATGGGTTAATTACACATTAAAATGATGTGGTGTCTCCGGACGATATCTCTCTCATCATAAATTTCCTCAAGGATTGAAAACGCCGAGCAGTTCTGAATGGGTATTGCTCTGATTGGGGAGATATTTCAGCAGGAGTGCCGCAAGGGTTCCATTTTAGGACCATTGTTCTTCCTTGTGTATATAAATGATCTTACTGCAGACCTGAAATGTAATGTTAATCTTTTTGCAGATGATACGTCATTGTTCACGGTTGTCCGAGAATCAAATGGAGCTGCAAATGACATGGACCATGATCTGAATTTGATAAGTCAGTGGGCCCATGACTGGAGGATGTCTTTTAATCCTGACCCGCAAAAGCAAGCTGTGGAACTAATATTATCAAGGAAAAGAAATGAACTAGATCACCCAGCGATCCACTTTAACAACATACCTGTTGAAAAAGTAAATGTACACAAGCATTTAGGCATTTTATTGGATCCAAAATGATCTTTCTCGGCTCATATCAGGACTGCAATCTCCAAGTCAAGAAAGGGTATTGGTTTGCTGAAATGTCTCTCCAAATATCTGCCCAGAAGTACCTTGAATGAACTATATAAGCTTCATGTGTGACCCCACCTGGATTATGGGGATGTTATCTACCATATTCCAGCCAAAGTATGTGAATTCAGTGGAAGCATCACTTTACCAAATTAAATGGAAAACTTTGTCATCATCATCATCATCATCATAAAATATTTGTTAACGCAGGTTAATACTAAGGCAACTTTCGTTGATGTGGACCTGCGACTACGATTAAATTCATAATTTTTTTAAGTGTAAAGAAAAGTTACAAAAAAAGGAAAAAAGTACAGTCTTGTTAAAATGTAAAAGCACTAAATAAAGACCAAGTTAATTGTTCATAACGATAATAGCAATAATGAAAGTAATCAAAATAATAAGATAAATTATTAAAGTATGTACCTTACAGCATTTAAAAGTAGCTAAAGTTTGTGTCCTTATTTCTTATCAAGCAAGATCTGTTTTGTATAGATAGCTTGCATATATCGCTTTTGTATTTCTTCAAACTGCGTTTAAAAGAATCATGTTTTGTGTACTTTTCAGTTCATTATTGACAGAGTTCCAAAGAACAGCACCTCGGTATCTCAAGGAGTTTCTACCAACTTCCCTTTGATATCTCTTTATATCAAACTGCAATGGATTTCTAATGTTATTTCCTTTTCTTGTGTAATCTTTATAAATCTCATGATGGAAAGTTTTATAATAAATTTTATGCATCCATGTTAACAAATGTTTTTTGTATATGTAACTTATTGTTACCCATTTGGTAACATTGAGGGTTTCTTCAACGGAGAGTGGTTCTTTGATCTTGTGAATTATCTTGGCTGCTCTCGAATGTAATTTGTCAATCGCATCAAGTGTGGTAGGCGAGGAAATGCCCCAGACACTTATACAAGATATGATTGAACAAACAACAGTTTTATGATAGATTTCTTCTTGTTCTTTAACTGGAAGAGGGTGGAGCCTTTTTTAGTTCTTTTATCTTGCTGTTAAAGTTTTTGGTAACATTTGAATGCTGTTTTTGCCAATTCAGTCTGTTGTCTATGGTTATCCCTAGGCATTTTGTCTCTTTGACATAATCTATAACATGTCCACCATACTGGATAGGTCTTAGAGGCCCGATGAATCATGTGCTGACATTATTATTGCCTCAGTTTTGCCCTTGTGTACTGTTAATTTGTTTTTATGGCACCATTCAAAAATGTTATCAGCCACGATGTTTAAGTCATCTATTACTTCTTCAACGTGTTGTCCTGTGACATAGACTGTTGTATCGCCTGCATACATATGCAGATTGCCTTTTGTTATTGACTCAGGAAGATCATTTACCAGTATTGAAAATAGCCGTGGACCCAGCAGTGAGCCTTGTGGAGCACCAAAATATACTTCTTTAGTTTCAGATTGCTCTCCATTCACGACTGCATACTGTCTCCTATCTTGCAAGTAATTTTTAGCCAATGTAGTAGATCACCGTAGATACCAACACTGAAGCTTTTTCTCCAGAACTCCTCTATGTACACTGTCAAAAGCTTTCTGAAAGTCAATGAACAACGTAGCTACATAGAGACCTTCATCAATAGCTTGCTACCATTTCTCAGTTAAGTGCAGCAAGAGACCCTCAGTGCTTCGTCCTTGTTTGTAACCCCATTGATTTGGATGAGCTACACCTGAAGAATCCATGTGTTTATCAACAATTGAACAGATTTGACCTTCGGCCAATTTGCTTGGAATGCTCAAAATTGACAAGGGGCGATAATTCTCTCTACTTTTTTGCACACCCTTTTTGTGGATGGTTTTCAGTTTGGCTAATTTACAGCTGTCAGGGAATTTCTTCGTTGAGAAGCTTGCTTGTATTAGTGTTCTTATTCCTTCTTTCCCACCTTCCTCTGAAATCTTTAATATTTTAGATCCAATTCCATCATGACCAGTTGCTTTATTTGGTTTCAAAGAATCAAACTGTCTATCAAGTTGTTTCTCATCTATCGCCAATTGACAAGTTGGAGTAATTCTTGTTATGTAACTGGCATCCTCAGCATTGTGTTCGCTACCTAGACCTTCTGACAGCTTTTTACCTATTTCTGCAAGGTATGCGTTCATTAAGGTAGCTTTTTCTTTATCATCAAAGACTAATGTCTTTTGATCATTCCACAGTGGGCCTATGCGTTCATCGTTCATCTTGCTTTTCAGGTTATTCACTGTTTTCCAAAATTCTCTACATGTATTTGCAGCAGCGAATTGCTCTCTCCTATAGTTGGACTCGGACATTTTCAAGGCTCTTGTTACTTCGTTTCGCAGTTTCTGATAACACTCTTTCATACTATTATTTTCTTTGTTTCTCTGCCACTTGATGAGGGCTTTATACCTTTTATTCATTAGCTTTCTGATCTCCCTTGTATCCCATGGCAGATTTCTAGACCTAACCTTGGCTGTTCTAACCTTAAGATGGTCCCTGACAGTTCCTTGGAACAATGACTCAAAAGCAAAAACAGAGTCTTCTATGTTATCGAAAATGTTACTGATCCACCCTGGAGCCTGGTTCATTTCTCTTTTGAATAACTCTTCGTTTAAGTCTTTAAAGTTATATGTTGTCTTGAAAATTGGTTTTGATTTAGATTTGTTGACTTTGAGAACAGCATAAACCAAATTATGATCAGAAACAGGAAATGGAAATGTACCTGATTTTTATATTTTGTTTACATCACTGACAACTATGACATCTATTATGGTTTGGGTATTTTCTGTCATCCTTGTTGGAAGGTTTATGATGTTCTTCAAGCTGAATTGATTGATTACCTTCAACAGTTTCTTTCCAAAGTAAATTTGTTCATTTGTTTTGCCTCTGAATAGGAGATCAGAATTCAAGTCTCCAAGTAGTATCATATTTTTTCTTTTTATCCAGATCTGATCTAGGATGTTGGTCAGTTTATCATAAAATCTACTTTATCAGGTGGTCTGTAGAGACCAGCAATTATGAAATGTTGAGAGTGGATGTGCAGGTCAAGCCATACTGATTCAGTGCCTAAGTTGTCAACCTTGTCTACCTCTGTTATACCCATCTCTTGGTCAAAGTAAATGAGGCAACCTCCCCCATGTCTGTTTCTATCACAGCGCTTCATTTTGTACCTATCTATTTTGAGCAAACTCTCAGGAACTGTAACATCCACGTGAGTTTCAGTTATGACAAGGATATGAAATTTACACATTTTTGATATAATTCAATAAAATGTTACAAAAATATAATACGGTCAACACTACCTTCAAGAAATTACTTTGCAATACTACTGGGACAAAGACCCCCCGGGGAGCAAAAGGCTGTGACTACCCCAAGGGAATTTACATAGATCAAAAGAAAGAAAAAGTACTTAAACTTAAACAACACTACTAAAAACAACACTCAAGGATAATAAGAACAAATTGATACCCAATTCTGCTGCATATTAGACGCAAGAGCAAATCGATGGCGAGGAACTTAGCTGGGGGAGGAAAACTGATCTTGCAGTTTCTTTAAGTATAAAAAAGAACCACCATGCAGCTTCTTGAGGTATAAAAAAACCACCATGCACCTGCTGTCCAATATGCAACAGACTTACGAACGAAAAGAGACAACAATAAAAAAGCGGACGCGGACTTAGTGGTTACGTGGTGTACATTTTCCGTTAGAAACGAAGCGACCCTACTCAAACCGACCAGTTTTGCGGATAAACTGTATAGTCAAAGTGAGAATAGTTCTATTGAGGTCGTAAGGGAACTTTTCATCGCCATACAGTAAAAGCTGAGTTAGGACCTTATTTGAAAGATTACTATGTCCAAAAGGTCGTAATACATCAGAGATTCCAGCGAGGAGATCTCGTCATTGAACATCAAAAGAGGGGCAAAGCAACAAGAAGTGCTCTGCATCTTCAATACCATCATTCGAAGGGCACATAGGGTTTACAGTATCCCCAAAATTGTGTTTGAATTTGTGAAAGTTTAATTTGCTTAAACCAACTCTAAGTTGAGTAAGAAAGGATAAGCCTATTGGGTCATGAATTCCGAAGACATGATTTGCAGGGGGACGGATAATAGACAGGATCGTCTTGTTACAAACAGCGACAGATGGTGCAAGTCTAAGTTATGGTTCAATATCGTTCCATTCACATAGACAATGAGGATAAAAGCTGGACTTGAATTTTTCTGTCCTTGCCATTATTCGCCCTACGACATCCCGTTTGCGAAGAGAGTAATGCGACTGATGAAGCTGGGGGATTGGATCCATTGTATAATCAGGGGCTAGATTATTTACAATCTTGTAAAACAAGGTAAGATGTCTGCTCCACCTACGGGAACTTAGTGATTCCCAGCCAAGCTCTGCATACAGCTTTTGTCGCGAGGTTCCTCTCCATGCACCAGTTATAGTTAGAGCAGCAGAATACTGCACAGACTCTATCTTTTCCATTAAGTTCGAGAGAAGAGTATTTTGGCTAAATTCGCATATTTTAGCCGGGAGATGGTATATAACATCCCCATAGTCCAGATGAGGTCGCACATAGAGCTTATGTAGTTCATTTAAAGTATGCCTGGGAAGATATTTGGAGAGATATTTCAGCAGGCCAATACCCATTCTTGTTTTAGAAATAGCTGACTTGATGTGAGCAGAAAAGGAAAGTTTTGAGTCCAGGGTAAATCCAAGATGTTTATGTTCATTTACTTTTTTGACTGGAATATCATTACACAGGACCACCTGATGATCAATTTCAATTCTTTTTCTTGAAAATATTAATTCAACTGCTTGCTTTTGTAGATCAGGATTAAGTGACATTCTCCAATCATTTGCCTACTGTTTTATCAACTCCAGATCATGATTCATATCGTTGGCAGCTGTAGTAGAGTCCTGCACTATCGTAAAGAGTGACGTATCATCAGCAAAAAGTTTAACATTGCACGTCAAGCCTGCAGTAAGATCATTTATATAAATAAGAAAAGGCAGGGGGCCCAGAATAGAGCCCTTGGGTACACCTGCTGAAATATCTCCCCAATTTGAGCTTTGTCTGTTCAAAACGGTTCACTGTTTCCGATCTTTAAGGAAGCTTTGAATGAGGGAAAGAAATTGACCAGAAACACCACATCGTTTTAGTTTATAAACGAGACCTTCATGCCATACCCTATTGAATGCTTTTGAAATATCAAGATACACAGAATGTACGTCGAGAGGGGGATTACAGTCGAACGCTTTAAAGATTGTGTGCGTTATGGAAATTAATTGGTTGACTGTTGAGTCACCGGTACGAAAACCTGATTGATTTGGGTTCACTAGTTCATGAGAAACAAGATGTAAGTATAAAGAATTGTACATGAGTTTTTCGAGTATTTTTCCAAAAATTGGGAGCAGAGAGATGGGACGATAGTTTCCTTTGACATTTTTCTCATTTTTCTTGTGAACTGGTACTACATTTGCATATTTCCATATTTCTGGAAATAAACCACACCTCAAACAGTTTGTGAAAACTATCTTTAGTGGAGTAATTAATGCAGCATCGCTTAACTTTATCATTCTTACAGATATTTCATCCCAGCCATGTGCTTTATTAGGATTTAGTGATCTTATGATATCCAATATCTTTTTATCAGAAATAGAAAACTCACTTATCAAGCAACAGGTATTGGCAAGTCGTGTGGGATTACACTACCTGTATCAATTGTCGTGCACTGACGTATGAAGTAATCATTAAATATCTATGCCTTTTCTGCAAAATCCGTTACAAACAATCCATTTTCTAGAAGGGGTGGTATTATGGGAATCTTCATTTTGTTCAGAACAGTGTTAATCATAGTCCAATTGTTTTTGCTACTAGTTCTAGGATTAGCCAAAGTTTGCCCTGCCTTTAAAGGTAATTTCGTTTGGCATCCTCGATCAATTTTGAGCCTTCAGATACCATCTTTTGTTTTCCCTCCAGCTTATCGTCTGGCTGACTCCTCCTGACAAAGTTTCTGTAAGCATGATTCTTTTTCCTCAGAAAGTTTTTAACGGTTTTTGTTATCCACGGAGCTTGGCGAGGCCTAATAGTTTTGACTTGGTTTGGAATGAAGTTAGAATAAATGTTCAAAAGGACATCGTTGAGTAATTTGACTTGCTCATTGGGGCTTTCAATTTTGTTCAGATGATCTTGCCAATTAAACATGTCGATACTTTTCATCTTGTCGATACTTAAATCTGCCTTATCATAATGCCATATCCTTCGGGTATAGGGTGGTTGTGCTACATGCGAAACAGATAGTTTGCCATAAACGATTTGATGATGACACTGCTCATGTAATGAGGGATGAACCCCAGATTCAATGATGAGGTTCGGCTGATCAGTAAAAATCAAGTCGATGCAGGACTTAGAATCACCCATTAAGTGCGTTGGTTCAGCAATCAGCTGATGAAGACCGATGTCAGACGTTATTGGCTCAAAAAGTTTTCCCTCGTTATTTTCAATATCATCCTTCCACCACTGAGTTGATCTGCAGTTAAAATCACCAGTGATAATAACGCAGAAAGGATTTTCAGCGTGCATTTTGGATAGCATCAATTCAAGCCTTATCGCAAAGTTATCAAATTCATCTTGGTCCTGACTTGGACTTCTATAAATTACGACAAAGAAGTACTTTTTTCTGTTTAATTGAATCTCACACACAACGCACTCTGGAAGAGTTACTAGGTCAATGCGTTCTGTAGTAGGAAGGGAATCCTTGACATATAGCCCAACGCCACCTCTTGTCACATTTTGTGGATGGTTGTTCTTAAAAAACGAGTAACCCTCAAGTGTCAGTCTATCTTTATCAATGGTGCTGTCCAAGTGCGTTTCTACAATACCTATTAGATCGTCTTTATATACCGAGTTGTATGCCTCGATAAGCGAAACCCTTAAAAAGTCACATGCAGTGATACTATTTGAATTCCAAGTGCAGAAGTCAAGTGTCTCAGGGCCGGGGTTTGTTTCAACATCGCCACTGAGCAGAACTGTCCACAAAACCAGCCACTGTGCATTCAGGGTATACAAGGTAACGCATCCAGTGTAAAAATACGCATACTAAAAACGATAGTGCTTGATAGCCAAACGCTTATATCGAACGAAACTGATGATACCGAGCGGGATCCGCTTGACAAGTTCAAAAGTCACATAAATTACTGTCCTCGCAAAGTGATGCATGCGGGCAAACAAAGGCAAGAAATCTAACTGTGGCATCAATGAATGTACGGTCAAAAACTGAATTATCAGTGCCCATGGAGGAACAAAAATTGAGATAGCAATGAAGCAACAACAAAACAAGTATAATTTAGAGACCTGAAAAAGAATCGACAAAGGGTTAATAGTGTTGCCCTGAGGACACACGGAAACACCCTATTGTTGCCTGCCATCTATTGATTTCAACCGGCATCACTGTAAGGAAATCCTCTCGCTGATCCTAAGGGGGAAGAAAGCAAGCTGTACCCACGATAACCACGTCCTAAGGGAAATAAAAAGCGACAAAGTGGACAAAAATGTGAACAAGTAAAACCAAACACAACAGAATTGAGGATAATACAGATTTTAACACAAGTACAAAAAAAGAACACAGTACAGTTGGAAGAAGATGAAACAGGAACATAATGGATGAATCGCATGGAGTTGATGTTGATGCATCATGTAGGAAGTTCACTCGGGATTACAATATAATAGCTGCTTTTGATTTACAGTAACTGTAGAGTTTCGAACAGCTTTGTTCATTTAACTCAGTTTTTGAGGATATAGAACTTTGGTTATTCCCATGCGAAAAAGAACTCAGAAGATCGTAAAGAAAAACAGGTAGGTTTAATGGATGTTATTAATGCAGCTATCTGGGCTGTTGGGTGTTCCCAATTCCAATTGTTGGTATTTTGGATGTTGTAAAAACATCTTACTAGATGTGTGCTCGAGATAAATTTAGGGACTGGATCTAGCGGGGGCAAGACTACTGGTTAAAAAAATGATTTCTGGGGTATAGAAATAAATTTTTCCAAATTATCATGCCCGTGTTCCTACAGGTAAAGGGAAAAAAGGGAAATTTTTCCTGTGAAGAGCAGAGCTACAATACCGTTCAATATAACAAAAAGTTATGATAAAAACTGTCACTCATCATCATCAACCACAGTTTTAGCACTTGAACCATCACTTTCGTCTTCATTTTCGCAATTTAAACTGCTTTCTGATTGGGACTGTCCTATAAGATTTAAAAATTCACTTTCTGATTCAAAATATTTCAACTCGTCATCCAATTTCAAGCACAACCTGCAATTTACATCTGCAAAATTGTTGTCATTTCCTTTGAGCCTTTCATTTGCACGTATGATTAAATCCAAATTACTCTTCGCGAGATCGAGGTGAATTTGAACTTTTTTCGACTTCTTTCGGGCTCGATACACCATGGTTCGGTGCCTCCATGTGGTAAATTTCACAATCATTTGCTGGCTTTTCTTGCCCCTTGATTGGCGAACTTTTCCAATGCGATGGGCTCTATCAATCACTTCATCTGGGATAGCAACACCAATTTCTTTAAAAACACCTTTCACTTTCTTCAGGCACTCATCAGCAGACTCGGATTCACTGCTCTTCCTTGGAAGTGGGATTCCATTTATGCGTAAACAGAGTCGCCTATTTTATTGCTCTTGGTTGTTGGCATTCCTGCTTTAGGCTTCCACGTGTTTTTCCAAAATAGCAACTTTTGATTCCAAAATAGCAATTCTCTCATCTTGCTGCGCAATTATGGCCGACAAAGATTTTATATATTCTTTAGTTGCCATGTTGGATGTGATTAACTCAAATTGTGCATCAAGGTAACTTTTGAGAGCTTCGTTGACCATTTCTGGCTCCTTCTCTTTTGTACGGCCAGACATGATGGGCCTAACAGCTCTGCAGATCTTCGCAACAATTTTCAACCTTTCAACGTTCAAATTGATTTTCAATCAGCTTCAGAACATTCAGCTAAAAGAATAAAGCTGAATCTTCATCGTACAGAGCAAAAGCATCACAACAAACATCAAGAAACTTCCATACTTCAGGAGGTCATAGAAACGTGACCGACCTCTCTGCTGCCATGACGAAAAAAAAATTTACACTCCTGAAGAAGCACCCGTATTTCATCAACTTTATTCAGCAGCCCTCGTATGTTGATATGGGCAACCTCGACACCCTGGCCTTTAACTGTTTCTCTTAGATCATGATACATGTCTGGCAGATCCTCATCATTATTAATTTCCTGGCTCACATTCAGAATTGAAGGGTTTGACATGAATCCAGCGTCTGTTGTGGTGCATCTATTTGCTTCTAGTAATATGCCAGTGCAGGTTGGGCATTGCCGAGTATAATTGGTTTCCTGTTTGATATCTCTGTATTGTCTTGCAGGGACGTTGCCACATTTCGGGCCTATATGACATTGTATTGAACAGACAACGCAGAGCAAGGCCCTGTGGCTTGATGCAACTGCTTTATGACAGACAGAACAGGGATTCTTAATAGGACCGGGATTTGATTCGATATCACCAGCAATTCAGTATTCTGCTGCTCATGCTGTGGCAGGCACATGAAGGGGAACATCGCGAGAAAAATTATATACAGAGCTTGGCTGAGAGTCATTAAGTTCCCGGAGATGGAGTAGACGCCTTACTTTGTTCTACAAGATCATCAATAATCTAACTCCCACATATATGAAGGATCCAATCCCACAACCTCCTCAGACGAGATACTCTCTTCGCAACCAAGATGTCATTGGGCGAACCCGGGCAAGAACAGAAAAATTTAAATCTTGCTTTTATCCTCACGGCTTATCTGAAATGGAATAAAATTGATCCTGAAATTAGGCTTCCACCATCTGTTGCTATTTTTAAGGCAAAACTTTAATCAATAATTCGCCCTTCTGCGAAATCTAGGTCTTTGGGACTTACGACCCAATAGGCTTTTCTTATCTTTCCCAAATAAGGGTCAGTCTCAGTAAATTGAATTTTCACAAATTCAATCATAACTTCAGGGATACCGCAAACACTATGTGTCCAATGAACGACAGCATTGAAAATACGGAGCACTTCTAGTTGCTCTGCCCTGCCGTTGAGATTCAACGTCGAAATCTTCTCACTGGAATACGACCATTTGTCCAAATAAATAGTCTTTCGAGCAACATCCTGGTTGAAATATTATTGTATGGTGATAAAGACCTCTCTGATGACGTCAACAAGACTATTTGCACGAGCGAAGCGAGGGCTTACTATTAGGAAGCAACCGAGTTTCGTTCCTGGTCCGCGCATATCTAATTGTGAATCATTGTTATTTTCCGCTGGTCATTTGGTCTGCATCAATAATTTGCATAATTTAACAAAAGAAATCCCCTCACACTGTGCTCACATGATTTCAATGTTTATTGCGTCATTACTCCTGGTTTTAAATGCTGTTATTGTTTTTGGTTGTTCCTTGTTTGAAAGGAAACGAAATATAGCCATCAGCGGTATTTGAGGTATTTCGTTGACATACAATTGCTTTCAACTTCAAAAAGGTCGTCCTTTTATGATTTAATCAACTGCAGAATAGAGTTCAAACTTGGTTTGTTGTTTGATTTCAATCAGTGTCTGGAAACGAACTGAAATAAAGGGTTGTTTACGTGGGTTCTTTGGTTAGGCCCAATGCAACGGTCAGCAAGGTTCTGAACCACGTCAGTTTCTGCATATCTCATTTTTGGTCAGTATTCCGAAGCAGTGAGGCACGTCTCTGCCAACAAGTTAAGAACGGGGCACGTGCACTTACTAACGATTTGTTACTTCTAGTCTTTAGCTTAGTATTAAATTTATCAACGAAACCGGTCGCTTTGATTAGGCTATGTACAAAGCAACCACCAAGTTCCTTTGCGTAAATGCTACTTCTTTTTCTTTTGTGAATTCTATTTCATATTGGATGTCAGACTTTATCCAACTTAATTCCTAAACGAGTCTGCACTCGTGACTTTATTTCATTTCTTTCCAACCCTGATCTGACATCCACTATTATTATCATTATTATTATCATTATTATTATCATTATTATTATTATTATTATTATTATTATTATTATTATTATTATTATTCAATTGTACATTCTCGGGTTAGACGTGTTCCGGTTTATTCTTTGAAAGCAAGTTGCAACAAGCAACTAAAGGTTTCAAAGTCAATCTCCAGCTTCTTCAGGTTTCTAACATCTTCCTCAATATTCTCGCTGTGCCTAATAATGCTGTTTTTTGGACATGTCCAGTTCTCAAATCAATCCCAATCTTCTCTATCCATTTATCAAATTCTTTCGATACTGCTCCCAATGCGCCAATAACAACAGGAATGACAGTCACTTTCTTCATGCCCCACATAGTTGCTACTTCTCTTTTCAAGTCCCCATACTTTTCAATTTTTTCTTGCTCTTTCGTTCTTACTCGAGAATCCCACGGCACTGCTACATCAATGATCTGGCATTCCTTTGCATCTTCATTTACCACCACAATGTCCGGTCTTCTTGCTTCAATTTCGTGATCGCACTGGATGTTGAAATCCCACAATATCTTGGTATTTCCCTTTCTTGAAACACCCTCCGGTTGATGTTCGTACCACTTATTTGCCCTGTCAATGTCAAGCTGGCCACATAACTCCCAGTGTATATTCCTTGCAATGTTATCATGCCTTCTCTTGTATTCTCGCTGGGCTAGCATCTTACATTCGCTCACAATGTGGTTGATAGTCTCTCCTTTTTCACCACATAACCTGCACAGAGGTGACTCCAACGTTTAATCAATATGATATTTTGCATAGTTTGTTCTTAATGCCTGATCTTGTGCAGCACATATTAATGCTTCTGTGCCAGCTTTCAAATCACCATTTTTGAGCCATCCCCAGGTCTTATCTTTATCAATGTTTTCATCCATGTCTCTAATGTATTGTCCGTGCATTCTCTTTTCTTTCCACGCTTGTTCACTTGCGTTGATCTGCATTCTTTTGAATTCTTCCGGTCTTACTGTCTCCTCTGTTTTGATGGTCGTTTTCATACTTGCCACTTTCAGCATTGGTTCATTACTTTGCTTCACGTACCAACCCAAGCTGTTCTCTTCACCCTTTATACACCATTCGCAACTAATTAGTCCCCTTCCTCCTTTGCGCCTTGGTACATACAACCGTGCAACGTCACTCTTTGGGTGAAGCTTTTTATACATTGTCATCAATTTCCTAGTTTTTCTATCCATCCATTCAAGCTCTTCCCTTGTCCATTTCAGCAACCCAGCTCCATATCTTAAGAGAGAAATCGCCCACACATTGATTGCCTTTACTATATTGTTTCCATTCAATTTCGACTTCACTATCAATCTTGTCCTTCTCAGATATTCATATTTAAATTTGTCTTTCATTTCTTTTTTCTTGATGTTGTCCAGTTCCAATATCCCAAGGTACTTGTAGCCATCCTTCTCTACTTCCTTAATCGTCTCACCATTTGGTAGTACTATACCATCCGTTTTGTTTAATTTTCCTCTTTTCATAATCACTACACCACACTTCTTTATCCCGAATTCCATTCCTATATCTTTACTGATCACTTGCACTGTCTTAACCAAACTGTCAATCTCCCTTTCATTTTTCCCAAAGAGTTTCAAATCATCCATAAACAGTAGATGGTTCACCTTCAAATTTCCCTCCTTGATAACATAACCTGCCCTTATCTTTCGCAGAACTTTAGTTAATGGTATCATGCAAATTACAAATAGCAATGGTGAAAGGCTATCACATTGAAAGATTCCCCATCTGATATCAACTTTTCCCAGATTCTCCCCACATGATGTTAGTTCTGTTGCCCAATTCTTCATGGTATTTTCTATAAATTTCTTGATGTTCTCAGAAATTTGGCTCAGCTCTAAGCATTCCAAAATCCACGAGTGTGGAACTAGGTCATATGCCTTATATGCCTTATATGACCTATGTGGAACTAGGTCATATGCCTCATATGAACTAGGTCATATTATCATTATTATTATTATTATTATTATTATTATTATTATTATTATTATTATTATTATTATTATTATTATTATTATTATTATTATTATTATTATTATTATTATTATTATTGTTATTATTATTATTATTATTATTATTATTATTATTATTATTATTATTATTATTATTATTATTATTATTATTATTATTATTATTATTATTATTATTATTATTATTATCATTATTATTTATTATTATTATTATTATCGATTTATTTCAAGTTGGCAACTTTGGCAACTTACATAGCTATGTGAAATTAAAAAGCTAATTCAAGCCAACAAATTAAATATAATGTTACATAAATATATACAAGGAAAACAAGTCAATAAAATTACAAAAATTCATATCAATGTACAAAGTTCATATTAAAAATGGTGTAAAACTATAAAAAGCCGAGCCGAGGAATATACAACCTGCAAAGTCTGCAGTCGCAGTCTTCATTGTTCCAATATTTGATTTTATTCTTAAATTATTGCACAGAATTTGAATCCTTGATTTCCTGTGGAAGATAGTGCCAAATACGCTGCCCTCTTTATCGAATTGTTTCAGTACCACAATTAACTGTATGACCTTAGGAAGTAAAAATGTATTGGTATTTCTCAAATTATATCTAACACTTCTTTTCAAGAAAATTTCGTCCATAAAACTAGGGTTTAAATTATTTATAGTTTTGAACATTTCAGTCATTAGCAATTGCACATTTTTCTGGTGTATTGTTACAGATCTATCTTTTTCCAACAAAGATTCGAAGCTGGAAGCATAGTCTTTATATGCAATTCGTAAGGCTCTTTCATGCAGTCTATTGATCTTGTTATTCATTTTTCTGCCATGGAACATCCATACCAAAGGACAGTATTGGAACTGGCTAGTTACAAATGCTCTCATTAACAGTCTTAATTTATCAGTTCCTAGATATTTGGACATGCGTGACAACGCAAATAGTTTGTTTCTAGCCTTTTTATAAATATTGCTGACATGCTTTTCAAAGTTGAGATTTGAATCAATCAAAACCCCTAAAAGTTTCTCTTCTTGTGAATTATTGACGGTACAGTTGCCAATATTTATGCCTACATCTTGATTTGTTCTTTCACCAAAAATCATAAAATGGCATTTATCTTCGTTAAGTTTCATGTAGTTATTTCGAAACCATTCAATTATGATTTTGGAGTCATTTTCTAACCTGGAGACTACATTTTCTAGATGCGTATCGCACGTATAAATGGTTGTATCGTCCGCATAGTTACATATATCTGTCTCCTGAATCCACAACAGAAGGTCATTGATGTAGATATTGAAAAGGAGAGGTCCAAGGACGGATCCTTGGGGAACGCCAAGCTGAAGATGCTTATAGCTACTGAAAGATCCATTGATTTTTACTCTTTGTTGCCGATTTTCCAGATAGCTGTGGACAAGCAATAAAGCGTCACGACTATATCCGCATGCATGTAACTTAGCGATCAGTAAGTCATGTCGAATACAGTCGAAGGCCTTTGAAAGGTCCATGAATATGGCTCCAACTTTTCCACCCTTGTCGAGGCACGTTCTCCATTTTCAATTGTCCGTAGCAATGCATGTTGAGCATTATAGCCCTTACGAAAGCCACAAAGCAGACATGATAAATACTGAGACATATATGTTGATATTTGAGTACCCATGAACCTTTCAAATACCTTCGACACTGTTGGGAGCACACTGATAGGTCTGTAATTACCCTTGAAGGTTTTGACGTCCTTTTCAAAAAGAGAAGATACATCGGCTGATTTCAATTCATCGGGAAAGGAAGAATGTTCTACTGAGTTATTAAATATGATTTGCAAGGGTTCAGATACTATTTCCGACTCAGATTTTAACAACTTTGGAGGGATACTCTTGAAAGTGGTTGCTTTAGAGAAGTTTAGTTCACTAATCCCATTTTTGATATTTTCAATTGAAACCTTTTCAAATGAGAAAGAACCATTGCTTACATCGAGTGAGCGAATTTTTTGAATACTTGGGTGCCTCGAAAATTTAAACACTATTTCATCGATGGGGTCACTAAAATCTTCAGAAGCAAGAATAATATTTTCATTTTAGATAATTCCAAGAGAATTAGTGATTGTGACAAAAAAGTTATTGATCGTTTCAGCCACATCAGACTCGTTCGACACAACTTTCCCTTCTTCAACCAACGTTATTCGTGATTTTGATGAGCTCTTATCCGAAATAAAAGGTTTGACCGTTTTCCAAAATTTTTTGTTGTCTGTAACTGCTGAAATACCAATTTGATTATAAAAATCTCTTTTTGCCTCACGGGTCATTTTAACGCAAAGATTGCGCTGTCTGCGGAAAGCATCCCAGTTTTCAGCTGTTCTATTCTTATTATACTTATTCTTTAGTCTCGCGCGCAGCATGAACACCTTGTGAAGAGTTCGGTTCATAAATGGGCTGTCATTTGCACGAATGTACCTCTTTTTCATCGGTGCATGCTTATCTAAGACATGTCCAAAGGCACTCTGAAAAGATGTGTAAGTCAAACGTTATACATCAAGGTCAGCAATTTCTTTCTGAAGATCCTGTCGAAATACTTCATCTCTAAAGTTTCGATAGTCTCTGTAGTTAACTACGTTCGGTTTTTTCTTGTCAAAAGAAGTTTTCAAAACTGTAACGACCATTTTGTGAAAATCTGATAATCCAGTTTCAATAGCTGTTGTTTGTTGAAAGTTCCTCCCTCTATTTGTCAACATCAAATCAATGCACCTTGGGTTACTGGACTTAAAACACGTAGGCTCTCTAACGAGATTCTTGAGGTCGAAAAGATTCATAAAGTCAATTACCTCCTGATCCGTTTCAACTGCATTAAAGTCACCAACAAGCATAAAATTTTCATATTTTTCGCTATGATGGTCTATTGCTTTGCCTAACTCATCAAAGAAGTAAGCCTGTTCTTGTGATGGTGGTCGATATATGCAAAAAAGGACCCATTTCTTTCTACAAAGGTTTATCTCAAAGCAAATGCATTCAATGTCATCTTTAAAGCTGAAAGACTTTAGCTGAAATGAAGGAATATCAGCTCTGACATAAACTAATAGCCCACCACCGTTATTGTTCCTGTCTAATCGAAAGGGTTTACTGAAGCCATAGACGGAAAATTGCTCAATAGGAAAGGAAGAATCGAGTTTTGTTTCCGCTATCATGAAAATGTCGATATTGCTATCAACAATTTCCACTGAACCTTCAAACTTGTTCCTTATTGAGTTGATATTGATGTAGCCAATTATCAAGCGTCCTACATTATTTGCTCTTAATTTTCCAAGCACTGATTTTCCATCCATGTCTTCCGTCTCTAAAACTAAAGGCTGCTGCTGGCTACTGGGCAATCATCTTTGGTTAAAAGGGGATCATTTTCTAAAAGTGGTAGCTCAAGGGGAGTTGGGGGAGGGGGAGATTGCTCTTTACCATCATAACCTTCACTATTCAGTCAGTAACCCATTGCCCATATGAAATTGTTAGCTAGTATGATTGTTCCTTCCATATTAAGATGCAGTCCACTTCCATTTAAATGAGATTCTGGATCAATGTTTGAGTTGTCAATAAATCCCAGCCGCATACGCTCGCATTCTCTTTCCAGAGCCTTATTGACTTCTAGTGCTTTACCATTAAACTTGTCTCTTCTTTGAACAATGCTTGAGACCAGCACTTCAGTGTCTTTGCTTCCATCGCCTTAGCGAGTTCAATGATATCTTCGGCTATAGTCCAGGGGGATTATTTCGTGTGCAAATCATTCGTACCGCAATGTAGTATGATTCAGCTAGAGGATTTTTTCATGGTGGGGCAGACATAACTGTTCATGGCATCAGTATTTGCTCCTGAAAATGATCGCACGAACACGTTCTCCTTGTGTGACACTGCTTCCTTCATTTTGAAGCCTTGGATTCCCTTCACCATTGAATCTCCTAAAATCTCAGTTGTTAATCGTTTTCTAACCAAATGTGTAATTTCAGGGGCAGTATTGCTAACAGATTCGGAAGAATCATTATTGGGAGACCCACTGGTGGCAACTTGATTCGCTGTATTCTTAGGAATATTATGTTTGCCATCCTCTATAACCACAGGAGGGGTATTAATTGCCTGCTCACTGTCTGGCACTTGAATCATTTTCGAATTTTGCGCTTGATTTGTATCTTGCTGTTGGGTGATCTTCGGTTCAGTGTTTTGTTTTTGTTTATTAATTCTCCTTGAACGTCTGTTTTCTCTCTTTGTGTTCGTTCGAACAGGTCTTTCAATCTCTATAGATTCCTACACAATAGGTGTCACAGGAATTGAATAGGCACTGGCTGTTGTTTCTTTGTTCACGCGTGGATTTGGTTGTTCTCGTTTATTGTTACAGTTGCAACCTACTTCCATCCTTTCTATCTGCCGTTTTAAGATCAAATTTTCCTGCAAAAGACTACGGCTGCACTCACGCTCCTTTTGCAGCATCAAATTTAATGCAACCAGACCCTTAGCTAGTTCTGAAACGGAATTTATCCCCCCAATGAATGGAATGACACACCCTAAAAGGGAACCTGCCACACGCTAAATGAAACCCCTAACAGGAAGTTGGGCGTTTGTGCATCAGCCTTTACCAAGCAGCTCCCCGCAGGATCCAAAGGCAAGTACCCAGCGGGAGTCCATCACATTCACACCCTTTCCTCTCCATATATTGCATAGCAATAGGTCAACCTTGAGAGGGGGTTCTCACCACATTTCCTCCAAATGAGTGCCTACCCCCAGCCCCAAGCCACAGGCTTTGCCGCCCTTTACTGCCTGGCGAAAACCAGTCTTTTATGGTCGGTGACTGAAACAGGAAAATTATTTCCAGCCACAGAGCGCGCCAAAACGCGACCACCCACACCACCCAGAGAAGACCAGCCAAATAACCCTTAGCTGCTGCACAAACACCGCAAGGACTATGTACCCTTGAGAACCCCATAAACCAAAGTTGTAATAGGAACAGATGAAAGTATAGAAGGCAGAAGTACAAAGTTAAGAGGAGATAGCTGGCCCGGCGGCCAGACATAAACTGATGTAATGGTACCAACCTGGAGGTGTGGTACACACCATGGCCTGAGGGCCAAAACTAACTGGATTAACAGCACCAACCCAGTGGTGCAAAAAAACAGGCGCTGACCCAGCAGCCGGAAATAAGATAATATAATTGCACCAACCCAGTGGTGCAATAAAAATGCTGACCCGGCAGCCGAATTAAAATAATATAACTGCACCAACCCAGTGGTGCAATACAAATGCTGACCCGGCAACCGCAAAATAAAATGATACAACTGCGCCAACCCAGTGGAGTAAAGCAAGTGCTGACCCAGCAGCTTGAAATAAAAATGATGTAACTGCGCCAACACAGTGGGGCAATACAAGTGCTGACCCGGCAGCCAAATTGAAATGATATAACGGCAGCAACCCAGTGGTACAATGTAAACACTGGCTGAGCCAGAAAAGTAAAATGACCTACTGGCAGCAATCTGGTGGTGACCAGCAAACAATGATGTGCAGGCACCAACCTTGAGGTGCAGTAAAACAAAGGGCAAGTGGCCCCAAATAAATTGAAAAGCAGGCACCGAACTGGTAGTGGCCCGATAAGGAGATAAAAGGGATGCCCTCGTGGAGCTGTAAATGCCAAGGCCACATAGCCCTGTCCAACAAATGATGTCACCAACCCAGTGGTGACAACAATGAAATGAAATTAGGCCCATGGTGCTAAGGGCAATCCAAACTATACACATTATGAATAGATTGTGAGTCAAGATAACACCACAATTCAAGGTATTGAACAAAGAAAAAAAAACTTGAAAACAATTAAGAACATACGGTGTGAAATAGTGAACAACATGTGAACAACGTACTGAGATCCTTTTGCCAACTGTGCGCCAGCCTCTGAAAGGCTGAGACCTTTGATAATAAACTTTATACCTATATCTATAACTTTTGTGTAAGTCATAGAACAAGGTCTCACACGGTGCAGCAAAAGGAACTTTCCTTCTGAATAATTTACACTACAGACTGTCCCAAAGTAGCAGCCGTTGCTAAGCAGCTCGATGCCACCTGCAACTGCTGCTGTGGCAAACGAAGATACACCTTATAAGCGTCACTTGACCAGCGACCCAGAGCTTTAATCAAGTACTCCGGGAAATTCAGAGTTGCTGTCGTAGTTGCTGCTCCGACACGAAAACTGTGCAAGGTGAAATGACCTTGCCATCCTGCTGCAACTAAAATCTTCTGCAAACGACTATTCAGTTTGCCCCGCGTGAAGGGGGAACCATCTTGTAACATAAACAGAGGTCCAAGACGGGGACTTTGCAACTGTAAGTAGGACATTAGTGCTGCAACTGGACACAGCACATTATTGGAGCGAGCCAAAATAACTGAACAGCCTTTCCCAAACTGGTCTGTCTTTGACCGAGCCAGCCGCAAGTAAACCGTGTCTGGGACTGGTTGCTTGTCTACTGTAACACTCGCAACTGAAAGGTGGACATTGGCATCAAATCCTGATGGAGGTGCTGTAAATTCAGCTGCTCGCAGGAAGCCAAAGAAAGCGATGCAGCATGCTGCCCAAAACATGACATCATCAAACATGGCGAAATTAAGTTCTAACCGAATTGAATGGAGGCATAAGGCAGTTATTGGCTGTTTGAGAGGCCTGTTTGACATGCCTTTTGACCGCTGCAGACCTTTTATGACCAATGGAATACGAGGTCGATCCTTAGATGGGTCAGTGTAACCCAGCTGGACATGTAGTGCCCTAACCGCTGACAGGTAAACTTTTAATGTTGAGGCTTGGCGGCCTTGACTAACCTCTCCAATGGAGCGCAACAATGTGAGTTCTGAGGCAGGGCAAGGTGACTGGTTGCTGTGCAGAAATGAGTGTTTTTCACAGAAGTTGATAAAGAGCTTCTGGCCAGACGAATAAGTTTTCTTTGTATTCTCGGACAGAGCCCCTCCTAACAGTGTTTGCCACTTGTTATCCAAGGTGGGAAGAGGAGCTTCTGTAGTAGCACTGCTGGAATTGGCAAGGAATTCAAAGCCGCATCTGGGGCAGCACTGTGAAATGCCTGAAAGTTAAAACGGGACAGAGCATCAGCCTTGACATTACGATGCCCTGGAACATGCACAGAGGTAAATGTAAATGACTTACGAAAGGCAATAGTTGAAAGTTCTCTCAAAAAGAAAGCCAAATGTCGATCTCTGCAATTGCCCTGCCTCAATAACGCGACAACTGCTGCATTATCGCATCGAAAGAGTATGCGCTTCCGCTCCCACTTGTGACCCCAAATCGAGGCTGCTAAAACAATTGGAACCAACTCCTTTATTGCAATATTCAAGGAGCCAGTCCCAGTTGGCCATTTGCCTGCAAACCATTCTAGCTTGTTAATGGCTGCAAAGCCAATGGATCCTGCTGCGTCAGATGTTACAGAAAAGTCTGGCGCGTTTTCCCACTTTGGAAGGTGGAATAGGCTCCTCCCATTCCATGACTTTACAATAGTGTACCACCATTTGATGTCCTCCTGTTTTCAAATCGATAGCTTGACAAAATGGTGGAGTTCTGTTACTGTCTTAGCACGATCAATCAATCTCCGTAAAAAAGGACGCCCGAGGACGACAGCCTGACAGCAATGCTGCAACATCCCAATTAGGGATAAAAGATCCCTCTTTGTCCCTCTTTTACGATCTTTCCATGTATCTAAAGCCAAATAAATCTTGGTGAGTTTTTCACTGGGTAGCCTAAGTTCCTGTTTCTCTGAATCCAAAATAAAACCCAAATATGTGATTGCAGTGGATGGACCCTCCGTTTTTTCTGGTGCAATAGGGACACCCAACTTTTCAGCTAACAATAGACAACTACGTAGATCTGCTTCACAAACTGCTGACTGTGGTGGGCCAGCGACGAGAAAATCATCCAAATAATGCTGAATATTTTGGACACTACCAATTTGTTTGAAAATTGACTGAAGTACGTCAGCAAAACGTGTAAAAATTTTAGGCGCAGACCTCAATCCAAAAGGAATAGCTAGATCCAAGTAAAATTGTCCTTTCCAGCGCATCCCCAAAAGCCACCGATCCTCAAGTCGAACCGGCAAAAGCCGGTAAGCTCTTTTCGGGTCGAATTTTGCTAGCATAGTACCTTTGCCTAATTTCATAACTAAATCAATTGCTTCCGTGATACCAGCATATGAAACCTCAGCATCTGAATCTGGGATTAGGTCATTGACACTCGCATCCTTAGGAAAGGATAGGTCTGTGATTAAACGAAATTTCCCAGGAGTGGATTTCGGGATTACTCCAAAACGATTTAATTGCAAAGGTGTCAAAGGAGCTTCTTTAAAGGGACCTGCAATAAAGCCAAACTTAATCTCTTCTGCAAGATAATTGTCAATAATCATAGGTTGATCATAAGCAGTTACACAGTTCCGGTTGGCTGATACCGGCGTGCCTTGGTTAACGCCCAGATTAAAGCCATGCCGGATACCCATCAAAACCCATTCAGAGTCTGAAAGATGAAGATTCTCCAGGTACATTTTCCACACGTAAAAATTTAAAGGTGAAATACAAGCTGGCAACGGTAGATCAAATAAAGTGTTAGTTGTAACGGATAGTCATTTATAGTTCTTTTTCTTGGGTGGCGGAGAAGGTGAGCGATCCTTTGACTCTCGTTTCTTGCCGTTTTCTTTTGCATTGCCCCCCGAGGGTGAAGAGCAATCCCCCTCTTCGTGGGCTCCATAACATGCAGAACAGACGTGAGCATACCGACACCTAGGGAAACTACAACCATTGCCGTTCCACTTGAAGCATGGCAATTGCTTGGCTTTGGAGGCATCCTTCTCTTTACCACCCTGAGCACCTCTTGAGAGCACTGTTGTCATCCATAAAGTGGGGAGAACTTCCCCCCAGTTCATGGCCGTATTCTCCACAGCTTGTTTTCGGAAAGCTGTATCATACTCCAACCACCCCAGACCCTGCACATCTCGGTCTGCAGTGGCCAGGAGAAGAAAATATGCAATCAAATTCTGTAATTGTTCTGGCCTCTCTTTTGCAACTATGCCAGCATAGACTGCCCAAGCCTCCGTCCAATCAACAAAGCTACTGATTGATGCCAGATCAGACTTAATTAATTTTGACAGCTGGACTTGTGATGACTCCTCTGCTAGAAGCTTCTTTAAATTTCTTGGGCGCAACAGACCAAAGTCGACAAATTGGCCCTTCTGAATTGGCCAAAGGCAGAGCAGACGATACCGACACAGCTGGCACTGCCTTTTGGGCTTGCAGTATATCTGCTGGGCTCTTACTAATTGCCAGGGTTGGCCCATTGGAGCCCCCCAGGTGCCGACAAATTTTAGGCAGGTGCAGAAATCAATGATGGCTGTTGCACCACTTGCAAAAACGTAGGGGCAATTGCTGACTGTGAACTGCCTGCTTTAGTAGTAATGCTGGGCAAAGTAGATTGCATAGATTTCTCACCCATGCTCCCCGATGAACCTGCAACCCCGGCTGCAGCTGATGGTGCACCTTGGGACTGACTGGTCTGATTGGTTTGACCAGTCAAGCCATTTAAGATCTCAAAAATCCGGGCGAACTGTTCCCATTGCTTCTTTTTTGTTCATTGACTCCCCCCCCCCGGTTGGTTGGGGGTCAACTGCCGGTTCCTGACCTTCTGGAGCAGACATTATACACAAAGTAAAACAAAAATACTGGAACAGGAATGTCCCAGTCTCACCACACCAAGAACAGCAGCGACGAGGAAGGAAGATGACTCCTCTTTCTGGCTTATAGGCCCTCAGCAAGCCGAAGGAAAAAACAGACAACAGTCCAGACTTGCAGCACGATTGCCTGCTCCACAGCAATTAGGGTGATAGTACAGCAAACTGCCTCTCGACTTCGACGAATTTAAGCGATAACGACTTGGAAACAAATGTCAGAAACAACAGAGAATCAACAAATCTGGAAAAACTTGATTGAAAACTAATTGATTGCGAACAACTTGCTGCATGCTTACATCCAGGACATTCCCGCCCAACCGAGGCTATCCAAAAAAGGGGGAATGCCCCTGCGCAGCAACCAAGCTCATTCTTTTGGGTGAATTAACTCCACTTAAACTGACATCTAATTGACATTTATTATCTCCAGAAGTGGGTTTGGTGGGAGACTTGACAGTGAACTTGTAAGGGGCGAGATCTGATTCAAAATTTTCCTTGTTAATACAGCTTGGCAAGTCTTTTGGCAGAGAGGCATTTATCATTTCAACAGAACGATTTACACGATTCCTCGTTGATGTTTTCTTAGATACCTTCTCAATAGGTGATTCAGCGGATGCTTCTGACGGTTTCGTATGAACGGAGTCCTCCGTGAGCCAGTATGATTCTTCGGGCTCGATACCTCGGTTTTCGATTAGGCCCTTTGCCTCGAGATTTGCTAATGTTGTTATAATATCTTCAGGAGTACAGCTGATTCCTTTTTTAACCAGAGAGGCTCGAATTGTTTGTCTACTTGGTTGTTTTTTAGACTTTCGGATACACTGGATGGCTTCTGTCACAACAAGTTCCATTTTCTTTCAGTAATTTGAAACACGTCCGATCACTACAACCACAACTGCAATTGAATGTGAAACTGTGAAACAGAATCTAGCAAAGTATTCTTTGGCCTTCAATTGTGAGTGGTGTGCAGTTAGTTGTATGTAAGATATAGTTTCGGGTATTTATGTTCAGGCCTTGTGGTAGTCGTAGTCCTTCGCTGCCCTTTGCATCGTCCCTGTAGTATTGCATAGTAGCTAAATAGGTATAGTAGAATAAGAAATTTGTTGTAAATTTCTTATATGAATAGAAAAAATACTTTTCATTAAAAGTCCCCTAAACCCTACAGGTTGTCTATTTTGAACTTCCTAGGCTACCAAATGCAATTGATAAGTTCTTTTTCAAGGGGAAGGGGGACTTTGAGCCGTTATTAGAAAATGGCCATGCTTTGGAAACTTTTTGAAGTGCCCACGAAAATGGGAATCTTATGGCAAAAGTAACGTTCCCTGCCAAAATAAAGAACGTGCTCTTGAAACAGTTCCGAGGGCATCTCTCCAGACCCCAATGTTTGCGACACCAAAGACACAAAGTAGTGCCCTCTTTCACTAAAATGCTCTTACCGGTCTGTTCAACACCCCAAGGATGCACTCCGAGGCTGGTGCAAAAGATGTACAAGAAATCACCAAATCTATGTATTACCCAAGTTTTGAGGGAACAGTGTCCAGTGACAGAACTGCCATGCTTGATAGATCATAAAAAACCTCAAGCAAAAATGAGCAACCACCTTAGATACCGATCGACCACTTAACTTCAAATATCTGAATCAAAACAAAGAATGCTGCTTTTTAAAATGGGAACAATGGAGCAACTAAAAAAAACCGAAAAAAAAGAATGTCAATGAAATGCCCAAGGGGCGGAAACAAACATGCATACGGGGGCGGAAATTTTATAGAAACCCTAATACTTTAGTTCAGCTTAATCGAAACCTAAAAATATCAGCTCACTTTATGGCATTTAATACTTAGAAACCAGTGCATGAACATGATAGATCATAAAACAATGCAGATTAACGCCTGTGGCTCCTGCGATATGAACTAGCTCACTTGAACAGAGGAGGCATGAATAATGAGGCATTGGGTGGCATTAACTGGGTCGTATCGGCTAATTTGATTTCATTACAAGCAAATGAGGAATCGCAATTCCTTTTGATTAAATTTGTATGCTACAAGTAAGTTCATTGTTCTGAAGAATGCTTGACTTTGAATGAATGGTAATTGCAGAGTCATGTTTGGTAATCACAGTTTGGACTCTGAACTTTGAGGTGAAATGGTTGACTAGATGGGACTTTGTTGTTTTCAGAGATTGAATTGTTATAACTAATCTGCCACCATTCTTGTATGGTGGCCTAACCGCTTCTTCACTTGCTTGGTAATTGGCTGGACTGTTTGAATGATTTGCGCATTGACACTTTCTTTGCTTGTGAAACTTAGTTCCTCAGTTAGACATATACCACATTGTTTGCAGATGAGAATTTGCACTTGATTGATACTTCTTTATGCTTGCAAGATTACTCTTTTCTTTTACTCTTTGTAGATTAGTTGCATCTTCCACTAGTGATCTCTTCATCGAATTGGGAAGGGCTACCTTCTTTTCCGCATACGCTCTTTGGGGATTTCCCCTTCTTTCAGTACGCAGCACTTTGGGGACTTCCCCTTACAATTAACGATGATTACATGTATTTCCAAGGACTTCCTTGGTTACGCATATGCTCTTCGGTGACTGCCCCTTTTTTGATTAATTATGAATACGCTTTGGGGGTTTCCCCTTTCAATTAACGATGACTACATGTATTTCCAAGGACTTCCTTGTTTACGCATACGCTCTTTGGGGATTTTTCCCTTTTGATTAAATATTCAAATGCATTTGGGGACTTCCCCTTTAATTAACTATTACAACATTTCATTTTTCAAGGACTTCCTTGTTTGTGTACACTTTGTGGGACTTCCCCTTTGCAATTAACAACTTCTACATTTCATTTTCAAGGACTTTCTTGTTGTGTATATGCTTTGGGGACTTCCCCTTTACAATTAACAACTTCTACATTTCATTTTCAAGGACTTCCTTGTTGTGTATACGCTTTGGGGACTTCCCCTTTACAATTAACAACTTCTACATTTCATTTTCAAGGACTTCCTTGTTTGTGTACACTTTGTGGGACTTCCCCTTTACAATTAACAACTTCTACATTTCGTTTTCAGGACTTTCTTGTTGTGTATACGATTTGGGGACTTCCCCTTTATAATTAACAACTTCTACATCTTATTTTCAAGGACTTCCTTGTTTGTGTGCACTTATGGGACTTCACTTTTTAAACAAACTTCAACAACTTCATTTTCAAGGACTTCCTTGTTTTGTTTACAATTTGGGGACTTCCCCTTTTCAATTAACAACTTCTATATTTCATTTTGAAGGACTTCCTTGTTTGTGTACCCTTTTGGGGACTTCCCTTTACCATTAACAACTTCTACATTTAATTTTCAACGAGAAGGTCTAACGCCCTCTATGTACATCTTCAAAGTCTTTCTTTTTAAACACACACTTTTGGTCTTCCGCTTTGAGAAGCATTTCAAGTGGTAAGGCAGGTTGCTTTCGCTCGGACTCTTGTATAGTTTACTTCTAGAGTGGCCCAAACCAAAATTTTTTTTCTTCAAACTTGTACGGGTTTCTTTCTTTGCGCCAACTTTTGGGGCTTCTGTGATTGATAGAGAGGTGAACGTTGGCCCAAACAAACAGCAGAGACTGTGGTAATGAGGGCCTTTCGGCACTTACTTTGTTTGTTTCGTTTTTATTTTGTTTTTTTTTTCAAAATGCGCTTTGGCACTTGACTAAACTAGGGCCATGCTTATTATTGGCTTTTGTTGTGCAAACTATTACTATCACTATCTTTGCTTTTCTTTTTAGGGGACACTTATCTACATGAATGAACTGAAAAATTCGATTTGCACAAATTAACCACAAATTACAAATTAACCACCACGATTTGGGGCAGCAGGAAATCTTAAAGGCTTGCTGACAAGAATACCTGCTGCCCGATGGCTTATTAAACCTTAGAGGGAGGGAGGGCAAGGGGTTTGATGAAATCAATCAGAATATGACCTTCCTTTTGGAAGGCAATGAAAACTTGATTTCTAGATCCTCAGCAAACATACAGAGCACGTCTTATAATTGCTGAAGGACTGGGAACTAACAGGAAGTATCCCTGCATCGCCTTCTCGTTAAAGTACATTTACGCAGGCGTAAATGTTTCATTAACGCCTGTGGCTCCTGCGATATGAACTAGCTCACTTGAACAGAGGAGGCATGAATAATGAGGCATTGGGTGGCAGTAACTGGGTCGTATCGGCTAATTTGATTTCATTAGAAGCGAATGAGGAATCACAATTCCTTTTGATTAAATTTGTATGCTACAAGTAAGTTCATTGTTCTGAAGAATGCTTGACTTTGAATGAATGGTATTTGCAGAGTCATGTTTGGTAATCACAGTTTGGACTCTGAACTTTGAGGTGAAATGGTTGACTAGATGGGACTTCGTTGTTTTCAGAGATTGAATTGTTATAACTAATCTGCCATCATGCTTGTATGGTGGCCTAACCGCCAAGATACGCCCAAAACTATCACCCTGCCTTGTTTGGACTTTAGCCGGGGAACCCTGTCCCGCTACAAGACCCTACTTTTTTTTGAGAGCTGTGATTTGTTTTATTATGTTTCATTGTTCAGTCCTTGAGAGTACTAAAGCTTAATACGTTTTAGTTTGACCCGGATACACCAGCAGACTCTCTGCAGGGGATCTGTTACAACACTAAACTGATACAGGGATTTACAAGGGTCCTTTAGTGAAATTTAGAACTACATTGTGGACCAACTGAGACCAAGCCTGTAATGAAATGATACGTTTGACCTTTCCATAGAAGTAATTAGGCCTGAACAGAGTGCCATGTGGATGAAATAATCTTGATTGTTACTAGGTGATGGACCAAGGCTTATTTGATTCATACTGAATCCAATTCAGAAGATTACCACTTTCGTTTCATATCTCGTTTTTTCTGTCTTTACCATTTTTCTTTTAATATTGCCATAGAAAGTCTATGTATGACATATAACTATTTTTCTTAACTTCACAAATGATTTTGAATAATTTTGATCTAGCTGATATTTGAGATTGACCATTTTGAAAAAAAAATAAAATTTTTTTGGATTAATTGATATTTGTGACTGAACATGGAGACTTGTGTGAAGTTTGAAACCAAACTGCTTGTATGCCTGCAATAAAATGGTGAACCCTGAAATGGAAGTGGTTATGCCTGAAAAGGAAGAGTACCCTGTGACTGAAAATTATGTTATTGTTACTGGAGAATGGACTCAGTGCTGCTTGAGATAAACTGAATCCAATTACGGAGTTTGGAGCCTTTTAGCATTTGTTTGTCATTGAAAATATCTTATCCAAGTAATATTGACATACTGTATGTTTCCATAATTTGCATATATATAACCTACTTTCACATAATTTTGATTTGGAAAATGGCCAAAAATCTTAATTTGGCATTTTTCTGGTAACTCTTGTTTTGATTTGTAGGTGTAGGGACAGATATTAAAGAGCCTATAGTAAATGCTTATTGTGCATGCAAAAAACTTCTCTTTTTCTGAACAGAAGGATATTTACTGCATTTGCATTGCATCAATTTGCTTTATGGCTGACCTGAACTTGCATGGAATTGATGAACAGAAAGGTTAATATGAACTGCCCTAAGTAAGCTTTAGCTGCGCAGGTAAGACAGTAAAGTGGGAACTGTCTTAGTAGCCAGTGGTGTATATAGAGGGGAGGGGTGGGTAAAGGCTTTTAGTATATAAAATATAGCTTGAGTTAAGACTTGAACTTTAGCCTACTGACCCCAAATTTTGAAAATGGACATGCTACAACCCTTGCAACTATGGCTGATTGGTTTGGGCTTGACCCTCCCTGGTGAACTTTTCACTACTTCTTACTGCAAATTTCATCAATAACTGGACAGCTTTCCGTTGCTTCTTTAGCAGTGAACAAACTGAGGTCACAAGTGCTCCATTTCTGCTTAAATTTCTCTGCCAGAATATTGTGTAGGTAATAGTATTTTAAATGTTTCACCCTTGGCTTTTTGGATATGCAGTTGACCGAGAACTCTTTAGTTCTTAATCCTCATGGTCAGCTAAAACACTGATAATTCTGGTGGCACTGCGTAATCGACAACTCTTGTTTGGTTTGTAATTCCACCCCCTGTTGTTCTATTTGTTTTGGAACTGGTGTGGAACTGGACACAAGCATCGCATTCTCAGACCACTGTGCTTCCTTGAAATGACAACAGGAAGATTTCCGTTCCATTTCAATTATCATTCCAACACAACGGTCAGTGTACATACGGCGCATGCAGCTACTCTACTTCGTAACTCGCTTCTGTTGCTGCTTGAACTGCTTCTTGGTAAGATATAATCTGGATACATGACTTTTGACAGCCAATAACGTCCATAGCACAAGCCTTGAACCCCCCTTGAACACAACATCCACAGATGTCAGCCTAACTAAGGCCTTTCCCGTAAAAGATTCCAGCACAACCATCAACGATAATAGATGCTCTAACCATAGACAAAATCAGCATAGCTGCGTTGCAGGTACTTCATCACAATAACCAGACTTATCCCTTGTCAGAATCATGAGCTTGTTTGATGAAATCAATCAGAATATGACCTTCCTCTTGGAAGGCAATGAAAACTTGATTTCTAGATCCTCAGCAAACATGCAGAGCACGCCTTAGAATTGCTGAAGGACTGGGAACTAACAGGAAGTATCCCTGCATCGCCTTGTCGTTAAAGTACATTTACATAGGCGTAAATGTTTCATTAAGGTCAGAATTGCCTTTTAAGAAACCCAAAAATATCAGCTGAACGATATTTAATGCCAAAAAATATCATGAACATAAACATTTATCGAATGGTATCCATTTCGATTTAAAACAAAAAATTTCAAGGAAATGCCTCATTTTATTCTTTTAATCGTGAGACTGGTAATCATGACAATCATAACTTATTCCTTCTTATTGTCATAGCAACAGAAAAAATAGAGTTAATTTGATTTAATCACGTGATTTGATTGTTTGCATCAAAATGCATCTTATTGTCAAGTTTGATGATCATAGCTCCTTTTTCAGCAAAGAAATAGAGGTGAGTGGAATCTACCGCCACCCCCTCAGGTAATGACCGCCTCAAAACTCCCAAGTGAGATAGGGTTAAAGAGAGGGTGTACATGAGAAAGAGTAAGGATACAACTAAAGAGTAGCGAGTGGTGAAAAGAACAGTGAAGAACTGCAAGGGTGGAAATTGAAAAATTGTCGACCATATATATTAACTGCCACTTTGTAGAGCTAGCCTTGACAAACCATTACGACAATTAGTTTGCTCACATGAAGTGATTAACAAATACAAATGCCAACATACGCAGAAAATTCCACCCTAAGCAATCACCTGGTACGTCGGTGGGCCAGCGCGGCACCGCCGCGCGGCAAGCTTAGTTATTGTATAACCACATAAATACTATCAACCTCTTTCTCTAGCCATTTTATTTTTTGAAGGGCTAGGTGCTTAGCGGGCTTTTGGGACTTCTCCAATTATTTTGTACATGAAGAATAGAAAATCAAACAATATATAGCCACATAAAAACTTTCAACCACTTTTTGAGAACATTCTCTTCGGCTTTTGATTTTGTTTTGGAGGGCTGCGCGATTTGGAATTTTCGGAGACTTCTCTTGTTATTTGTAAATACATAATGCATAACTAATTGACGTATAGTCACATAAAAACTTTCAGCCAGTATTGAGAAATTTCTGTTTTGCCTTTCTTGAAGGCCTGCGCGCTTGGGAATTTTTGGATACACAACACATAACCACATAGGCACTGTAAACAACAATAAACTACGTTAGCTGAATCAAGCTTTTCAAGAGCTCCGTGTTTTTGGGACGAAGGATGGTTGTGGATACCTAAGAGGGTACGTACAATGTATCCAGAATTCATGACAGCTTTCGGTTACTGCAGAGGGCTGGCATAAATGAGACTCATTTAACACAAATGGGGCCTGTTGACCTTTTAGGGGATTTGCAATACCAACCTAAGGATACACTTTGGAAACGTACATAATTCAACCGAGGGGTAATTGTACAACTAACTGCGATACGACCATGTTTGGGGCAGCAACCACCTTCCAGACTTGCTGAAGCGGCCTGATGCTGCCCAACGGCTTACTACCAACGAAGAAGGGTGTGGGAGGGATAGGGTTGCAGGAAAATACTTGCTATAAAGTTCCCTCGGAACAGACAATATAATTTGTTTTTCAATGATTCAGCAAACATGTGGAGCACAACCTCAGGTTGCGGAGGACTGGGAGCTAGAGGGAGGCATTTGTGCGTCACCTTGTCGTTAAAGTATATTTACGTAAGCGTAAATGTTTCATTAACGCCTGTGGCTCCTGCAATGTCAAATAGACTGTCAACACAGGTTAGATACAAATAAGAAGCGCTGAGTGGCAGTACTTGGGTCGCATCGGCTAATTAGCTTTCATTATAAGCAAAGTAGGAATAGCTGACAATTCCTTCTCATGAATTTGAATGCTGCGAATAAATTCATTGTTCTGAATAATGCTTCACTTTGATTTAAGATTTAAGAATCTCTGTAAAAACTTTAACTTTGACTTTCAACTTTTATGTTTTTAATGTATATTGCTATGTTCTCTTGTAATTAGGTTTGGCAGGTCCTTGATTGATAACAGCATATTGTTGCTGAACAAGCTTAGCTTTTATAAATATGATATTATCATAATTATTATTACTATTATCAACGAATGGTATTTGCAGAGTTTAGTGTAGTAGTTCACAGTTTGAACTCTGGACTTTGATAAGATGAGACTTTTATTGTTTTCGACCTCTGAATTGTAACTATTGAGCTGCCACCATTCTTTTATGGTGGCCTTACCGCAGAGATACACCCAGAACTACCACCCACGCTGCTGTGCCTCAAGAGGGCTAGGGTGACCCAAGATATCTTTCTTGAAGACCCTATATTTGAGACTTTGCCAAGGAAACAGAAATCCTACTCCATAAGGATACATTTGCTCCGACTCCTACACTACAGTAAACTAATATACGGTGACTAGATAAGCTTTAAAGTTTTCTGTTTGTACAACCTCTTGTTGATACATAGTTGCTGGTAGCTGCAGTAGGGGCATGATAGAATTATCTTGCAAACTGCTTTTGTTGTTTCAGCAAAGTTTTAGCAGCCACATATTTGGCAGTTTTTTTTTGCTTTATTTGATACATCTAAGCAATGAACGGGAGGCCCTGAAAATGGAGATCTAGCTTGCTGCCTTTATGGCTAGCAGAAGGAGGCTTCAGTAATAAAACTGTTTTATGGTTGTAGATTTAATATAATGGTAAACCATAGACGATAGAAACACGAAGTGAGACCATGGTTAACCAGCAATAAAGGTTCAACTTGCAATAAAGATGGTTAAACCTGCAATAAAGATGGTTAAGCCTGAAAATGAAATTTTTATACATGACAAGAAAAACAGAAGGGGGGGGGGTTCGCAGACCTGACAGTATCAAGAATTGATAGGCATGGGTATGGAATGACAGAAATTAAGGTTGACTTGCAATCTTTGGATGAATGTGCACCTTCTCTTTTGGTAATGCTTAATGTAGTCAAAGGATACCCCTTTTAATGTTTGAAGCATGAAAACATTATGGAGGGGCTTTTCTCCAACCGGAAGGAATACACCTATATACCTACCTACCTACCTACCTACCTACCTACCTACCTACCTACCTACCTATAGTGGAAGGAATCAGGAATATTGTAACAATAGGCATTATTCCTGCACACAATCGAAACAATCGATGAAGCATTTGAGGTATTTATAGACATTGTTAATTTACACAATCAAAACAATTCAGAGATATTTGGGCCAACAATCAAATTTAGGTGAGCTTCCAAATTATGGCTGTTAATGAATCCATCAGCTGAGCTGCCAACTCATTAAACAGCAATTTTCCAAGATCTGACCTCTGTGACCTGGCAAAGTTCCCTTACTGTTTGAAATCTTCATAGTGGACAACAACTGTCCAGGGGCTAGCGACTCATACTAAGCTACCAAGGAACAAGTGTCACACTGTTTAGGTAGCAGCTGGTTTTTGGCTAAAGTAAAAATGCGTCAGCATTGTCGACGTCCCTTATTCTCTACATCTGCACGCATTTTTGGTAAGAAACTAGGGATTTGGAGTAGCGCTGAAACATCTACACCTATCTGTAAAAGAAACTAAGAATTCGGGGCAGCACTGAAACTTTCTTAACATTATCGGATTTTGAGTACACAGAGTTTCTTATGACTTTCTTAAATCTTCCAGATGAATATTTATGACTTTATGAAGCAAGCTACGTGCATGATCTCATTTTTCAAACATGGCTAATGGGAGCATTTAATCTTTTCTTAAGGGCTAAACTTTACTTCATACATTGTGCTATCATTACTGGTTGCCTCAATCCTTAGAAGGTGTTTCACGCTTTACAAAAAAGAGTTGTGTCAAACGAACCTTGCTTTTATGCTCCAGTAGTGGGAATCAAACAAATAGAAATGGTGCATAACAATTCTTTGTGCCATCAAAAACAAACGTTTACATCTGACTTTGTTCAAAGCTGTTCGATGAGAACTGGCATGCATTGCACTTAACTGCTGTGAAATTCAGTAATATAGGATATTTTTTTTGTTTTTTTTGGCAACCTAGATTTGTAAAGATTTGCGCCTTTGAGTGATGCTCTTGCAGGTAGTGAGGATCCACTGAATGGTTGGGCTTGCCCATTCCAGTACAGAACTCTCCTAGGTGTCCAATTGGCTCTTGTGCAAGAGTAGTGACTTCTCTGCCAGCACTAACCTACGTCTACTGCATAAGGCCAGGCGCTTGTTAGATTGATCAACCAAGGTTCGAGTACACTGATTCATGCTTTTACATACTAGTTCCTCTTTGTTTGGTGATGCCAGCACAGAGACTTTTTCATACAATCTACACAATGACTGCTGTTCATCATGGGGAGTTTACCTGCGATGCGCCGTATGTCTGCTTGAATGCTAGAACAGGGACTTTGAATTATCTGCCCTTTGACTGCTTTCCATCAATGGAAGTTTCAATACAGTGTGCCCTATGCATGCTTAATGCAAGCCCAGGGACTTTTACTTATTATCTGCCCTTTGACTGCTTGTTCAATCATGGGGACTTTGCATAGGATGTGCCTTATGCAAACATGGGACCTTGGCATGCAGATTTCCTCATATGTACATATAGACTTTCCCTTCGTTGTTGACTTATGCTTGTCAGGAATGAAGTTAATTTCTCTTTTCTGTGAAGATTAACCTATAATGCCCTTTACAGAGTTCTCTGTACTGTACTGGGGCAAACTGCTTTACCCAATAACTGACTCAAGGGAAAGCCAGGTCAAATAGAGCAAGTGAGACTACTTTTGATGCACAGATAAGCTGTGAAACACATTGCCCGGTAGGTTGGGTAACTTTGGAACCACACCAGCCAGATATTTACCTGACAGAGGAGCAGGGGGTAGGCGATGAGGTGGGCTAGCACACTAAACATCAAAGAACGTTAGAACTTAACGTACAAGATTTATTACTATGATATGACCTAAGGGGGCAGGTCAGCTCTTTTGACTTTGCTCCTTGGTGGTTGCTCAAATTGCAAACATGACTTGTCATATGCATTTTAATTCTCTTTTGTTTGTAATCAACTTCAATGCATGATACTTTTCCACTTGTTGTATTACAGAGCTGATTTGGTGCTTGATTTGATTAAATTTCTTTGACTACCTATATTCTTGAATGCAACGTTTTTGGCAAAATTTGCATGCAAAATTGTTGTAAGTTGATTGAATGCTTCCCGACATTGAAGAGTCCCTTTCAACGACTTATACGACTTGTGTAAGTAACTTTCCCTTTGCTTCTTGCTTGGGTTTCGTTTTCACTCACTTGGTTTTTCAACACTTCAACACTTGTTATTAAATATATGACACAGCTGAAAATCGCGCAACTAACCCGTCTTTCAAACGCTTTGAGTTCATAAGCCAGACCTTAAACCTTTGAGCTGGACTTTTGACGCCATATTATAGGCCCTCTTGCAACTCATTTTCTCGGACGATCAAATTGCAAGGATAGAAGTTCTCATAATCACCAAGAGTTTACAACGGTGACAGCAAGTTCCTCTTCATACTACACAAGTTAATGTGTTCATTCTCGAACGATTTGGAAGAAAATACTTGCTATACACTTCCCTTCGAACAGACAATATAATTTGACTTTCAATGATTCAGCAAACATGTGGAACACACCCTAAGGTTGCGGAGGACTGGGAGCTAGAGGGAGGCATTTGAGCATCACCTTGTCGTTAAAATACATTTACGCAAGCGTAAATGTTTCATAAGATGCCCAAAAATAGCATTTGTTGTGAAAGAAGAATCTCGTTGATTCGAAAGAAATCAAAATGAATTTGGAAGCTACTTTCTGTCATCAATATATTTTTGCTCAATGTTATTGGATACTTGCATACTCAAGTAATCTTGGCAAGGGTTACGAGGGTTAATTTACTTTCGAAGTTCTAGGTTTGGTCTGATATCAGCAAGATTTTTGACATTGAAAAGGCCTCTTTTACTTCAATTGTGGAACGTCATTTTCATAACAAGTCCGTCAAGGGCACCTGGTTTCAGATTTTGCACAAAATTGAACCTCAATAGCTTGTAACTCTGAGAATTCTTAGCGGGTTCGCAAGATTTTTTGTTTTGTAGATCTATTCCATGAGCAGAGTAACTGCAGGTTCCTTTATATTATTGTTTTTTATTTATTTTGATTCGATATTTACATAGCTTACCATGCATACAATATATACAAAGTTAGCTAATCTAAATTGAATGAAACTAAAATGTTTAAAAAATCTATTGTTCAATAAATGGTAAACTATTGCAGGTACATTTGCATTGTGGGCCATTCAATTGCATTATCGTAAATTTTAAGTTTTTCAAGTTTTCTGCAGATTTCATATTGTTTGGTAAATGATTTCAACAGTAGATAGAATTAGTTGTTTAGTTTTTTTGTATTTTAACTTTTTAATTGTTAAAAAAATGATTCCATATTTGAGGTCCAACGGACTCAAGACTGTTTGAACCAAAAATTTCGTCTTATACCAGGTGAGCCAGAAAAAAGTTCCCACTTTTGAAAATTCATAAAACCAAGACTACATCACAAATTTGAATCATTCAAATACTAGCTAAAAGCCAAAAGATAAAAGTATTTTTGTGATTTTTCTTGCTGTCCTAACAGCACTACAAATATAGGTAAATTCAACTTTACAAAAATTTCGTGGTTGCAAAATGACTGAAAAATGGCCAAAAACATCGATCAATTCATAACTGACTTCTTGCACAGAGTAATGAAGGAAATGCAACTTCTCAAGGGTGAGAGATATCCTCTGTACATTAATTGCTGTGGCATTGAAAATCTTTCGTATTTGTTTGAAAATCGATGTCTTATATTCTTGAGGAAGGTGAAACGCCAGTGGCCTATTTTTTGGTGTGACTAGAGTTCTTACGATTCTATCAATGTTTTTGGCCCTTTTTCCGTCATTTTGCAACCATGAAATTCTTGTAAAGTTGAATTTACCAATACTTCTAGTGCTGGTAGGACTGCGAGAAAATCCACAAAAATAGTTTGATCTTTCGACTTTTAACTAGAATTAGAATGATTCAAATCCGTGAAGTGGTCTTGGTGTTATGAACTTTCAAAAGTGGGAACTCCTTTCTGGCTCACCCGGCATGCTTTAAGTTACAAGGCTTTCTAGAGGAATAGTGCGAAGATCTGAAGTTAAGGAAATTTTCATAAATAGTGGACTAAGATTAGTCGTCGTTTTATAAATTTCAATGCAAAGAGTTCCTTGACACGAGATTTGCATAGTACATCTTCCTGATTTTAGGAGCAAGTCATTACATGAGCTCTTATGATTATCATGAAGAAACCTTAGTTCACGCTCTTGTACCTTTTCAATTTCTTGAAGCGACTTCAAAGAAGAAAAATATTAACCCTTTAGTGGTTGGGCTATTTGATATCCCTATTTTGGTGGCGAGCAAACCCCCCCCCTACCTAACTCTTGACTGGTATTTAGGTAGAGCGACCAAATTTGGTGTGCTAATAGCCTCAAGCATGTGCTTTCTATAAATATAAGAACTAACCTAAGATTAGCCATCATTTTTGCTCACATCAGCATTTTCCTTCGTGTGGTCAAGGAAAGCGGCAAAATTGGTCAAAATCAGGAAAATCGCGATAAAATTAAATTTGGAGCACAATTTCCATCCAAACATAATAATCGTGATAGAACGCATCAAATAACTCAACATTACGAAATAAATTTGCAAAATATTCCATTTCTGCTCCTTTTTTCGCGATAATTGAGATTTGAGAATTTGCGATTTCTCGAACATCAGTCCCAGAAAATCGTCTCTCGCCCCCTCAATTTCAAAATATTTTGATGAAACTTTTTGAGAACTTGCATAATAAGTAGTTGCAGAAAGTCAAGACGTTTCATGGCTATAAATTTTTTTCTGGCAGAGTTATTTAAAAGGATCTACTTGGTGCCCCCCCCCCAACGAAAATAGGGTTTAACTGATAGACAATAATTGACGTTAGAATAAACCAAGCTCTGTACAAGTACCTTTTTCTACTCAAACCCGATGAATGATCTTAACCTTTTCAGAACGTTTAGTTGTGTCGCAGCTTTGTTACAAACAGGGACGTAGGAAGTATCTCAAACTTGGAGGGGTACGACACTTCGAAGGCACTTTTTCTTAAGGAAGAGAGGGCACTTTCTGAAAATAAAAAGGGCACTTCTTTGTTTATTGCAAATCTTGGGGGCACGTGCCCCCAGTGCCACCCAGTTCCACATCTATGGAAAGGTTTGCTACGTGTGTATCAAAGTTCAAGTTATTATCCAGAGTTACGTCCAAAAGTTTTACAGGTTCTTCTGATTTCATGGCATGACCTGGAAAGCTCATATTTTGTCCATTAGTACTTCCCGATCTTTTCTGGCCAACAAAGCATGAAATTTATCAGGGTTTGCAACCATTTCGTTTCGATCTAACCAAGTTAGAGCAACATTGATTTCATTCTCCAAAAGTCTGACGAGATCGGGCATTGTTTTGGAAAAAATATGAAAGTGCATTATCATCAGCATAATCATGAAGGGTTGCCTGTTTTATAAAGAGAAAGAGGTAAGCTATTATAAATAGAATCGGACCACGTACAGAACTCTGTGGAACTCCTGATACAACATTCTTAAAAGAACTATTTGAGTTGTCTATTTGAGTCCTCTGATGACCGATTACCGACTATCCATTTCTAGCGAGTTTTCAAAACTAGAAACTTTGTCCTTGCAAGCGACAATCAAGGCCCTTTCATTAATCCTATTCATCTTGTTATTCAAATTTCTATCGTGACGCCATCAAACGATGCTACAAGGACGATACCCATGGGAGAGAAAGATCATAACGTCCCCGAGGCCATTATATGGGGAAGATACTGCAAAAAAGTTATAACGAAGTTATGCGACTAGGTTATGCGACTACAAAACATTGAATAGAAATACAACCCACAAGAAACACATGATCAGTTCGAGAATGCCTTTGGCATTCCAAAGGTCTTGACTACCTTACAATAAAAGATGCTCCACAGCATCATTTGAAAGACTGGTTATATAAACAAACAGTCTTATTGATTCAAGAATTCGATTCCCGTTTCTACTAGTGTAACGAATGTAATGAACGGCACAAGAATGTAAGGGAAAGAGACTGAATGAATGCTGAAATTCAAGGTGGATGAAGTAATCCCATTTCTGTAACTTTCAAGTTATAGTTCGTGGTTATGATAATTTGAAACAGTTGGCAAATACACGTAGCATTGCCTTCATTACTGCAGTTTTATCCATTTTACTCAATATGATTGCAAGTAATCGCTTTGAGAATCTTTTATCGATGATATCCTCAACAATGACATTTGTTGTCCATTCCTTAGATGATGGATGCTCTAGGAGAAGAAAACTCTGTTTCAGGCGTCACTTTCACGTAAGTATAACATTTCAAATGCATAGCATAATATACTATTTTGGCTATGAACCGGATAAAAGCAAAGTTAAATGAATACAGTTAAGTAGATCATATATTTTATGATGATAAGAGTTGCAATGCTGTTTAAAGGACACATAGGGTTCAATGTGCCACTAAACCTGCGCCTAGGCTTGTGAGAGTTAAGTGTACTAACCGAAACTCGAAGTTACGTGAGAGTGTCCTTTAGTACTCTCACTGGAGAAGCCTCACAAACTTCCAAGACCCTAAGGTGCTACACACCCGAGATTGTTTGAAAAGGCCTGAGAAGAGCAGTTTCATAGTTCCTTGCGGATAGGATGGTATTTAGAAAAATTCCGGATTCATTTCAGCACTCTTTGTGAGCAGCAAGCAGTGCACAGCTATGAAATCGACCCACTGCTCCTAGCCCGGTGACGGTTTGGCACGATCCTACCTGCCTTCCAGACAGCGAAGCTTTTAGAGAACATTTGAAAAAAGCGAAGGGTAATCAAGGAAGACCAAGGATCAGACAAATAAGTAAAAAACCTGAAACCAATAAATAAAACAGTGGATGAACTAACTGCAAACGATTATGAGAGAAAGGAATGGAAGAAAACAGTGGCAAGGCTAATGTCTTGAATAAGACGGAAAAGCCAGTATGAAGAAGAAGAAATGGAGCACATGTAGGAATCAAAGAATTAAAAGATATGAATTGGCTCCCAACAAAAAAGAGATTTGAACAATGCACTGCTACAAATGCTTTCAAGTTTTTTGGTAATTCAGACCCTCCCTATATGTCGGAGATTTTTTTGCCAGTGGGCCAGGGCCGGATCACTCGAAGATCTAAAAACAAACTAAATCTACCGCCTCGAAAGACTAACACGGGGCAAAATGGTCTCTCCTATATCGAACCCAAAATTTGGAACTGTCTACAGTCGGGCCTAAAATCTTCTAATAATGTCGATAGCTTCAAGCATAAGATCAAGGATAAATTCTTTAACGATCTTCAGAATGGAGAAAATTGCCCATATATATATTATTAAATTTCTAAAAGCTTCACAGAAATTATCCATCAATATATCAAAATGCAGCATTACTGTCAACTTTTCAGCAATAAACATTGCTTTTTCTTTGTTCTTTTGTGAAAACTTTTTTTTTCATAGACACCTCTTGGGGGACCATTATGGAAACAAGGTTGTATTGACCTTTTAATGCGATCCCTGCTATTTTTCAACTGGGGGGTGTTTTTAATCTACCGGGTGAGTCAATAAAAACGCCCGGCGTTTGAAAAAATCCTTCTCCCTGAATATCAAAGCAATGAAATTGAAAACTGTCTTATTTCATCCCCGATATGTCAAATTAGGTCCAGTAATTTACCCGGTTTTAATCGGCCATTCCTTCCCGTCGAGATGGGAGAATTTCTGTAGAAAGCCCCTTTCGAAAACCTGCAAAAACGAGCCAAAACAGCAAGCAAAATGTCCTTTTGTTCTCCTTCCTGATAATAATGACTCTTGATTGTGCTCATGTATTTTGTCCTCATGGGAGAATGGAATCCCCCGGAATGAGTTATTCACACTAGGGGGAAGTCTTTTCAACCCGTCTAAAAGAAAGCACGTGCTAAAGCGTGATAAAAGTCATCACTGTGAGGTTAACACATTAGGGATGCTTGCTTGTAATTTTAGCATGTTTTTTGAGGTTTCTCAAAGGGCTTCATTTTAGAAAATCTCTTACAGAATCTGAAAGGAGTGACCGATTTTAGTCAGGAAAATTTCTAAAAATAATTGAACATGTTAGCATTCAATCAGGTATTGCAAAATATCACTGCTTATATACTCAGGGAGCAGCAGCCTCTCAAACGCCGGGCGTGTTATTTGACTCATCCGGTGTATTTTGCCTTTAAAATTCTTTTTCTTTTCCTTTAAATTTTTCATGACCTTAGTTCTTTTTTATCATTTTAATGGCAAATTTTTACGTACTTACTTACTTGCTTACTTACTTACTTACTTACTTACTCACTTACTTATTTACTTACTTACTCACGTATTTACTTACTTACTTACTTACTTTCTTACTTACTTATTTACTTATTTACTTGTTATTGGCTTTGTAGATCTCATTTGCCGTAGATGTTAAATGCGCCTATGAAGGGTCATTGTCTCCATTAGATTCTATCGTGCTATGACATTTTTGAAATAGTTTGGCAAAATTGGTATCCACTGGTATCCTGTGTGTTTATCAGTGAGCTCTTCACAGCATCATCTGTAATCAAGACTGTAAATTCCAAAGAGGCTTGATTTTGTGTCTAAAACCATCATTAATGTCCATTTACAACAAACATTCACTCTCTGTATGATGCCATGATACATCATTCTGCATGCAGTTCTGAAAAAATATGAATTCATAATTGAATGGACAGATTATTAAATTTCAAGCAACTAAAGCGAAAGGTTGTGCAAAACACAACAAAAAGAAACTGAATACTGAAGCTTGCAAGACAAAAATACCGGGTGTCCCACAAAAAACGCAACAGATTTGAAATATTCTAACACAAGCTGTTTCAAACTAAAACTTTATTAATTATTATTCTCGAATTTTGCAATAATTAGATTAAATTTTGAGATATTTTTCAGAAATTTAGGTGACCTTGTTGCAGAGTTATAAATTGACAAACTCAAAATTTGCTGTCATGGCAATACCAGACCTCCCACAACTAGTGCAAAGCATAATGCAAATTACAAGCGTGGCATTGTCTACAACTTTAAAGGATTACAGACAAGCACATAATTTGATCAAGAAACTGTGACAAAGGAGATCCCTTAATGATTTACGAGTTATCTAGTTTCGAGGGAGCATTCAGTGCTCGTTTCAAATTGAAAGCATAACTGTAAAAATTGCCTAGTCATTTTAGAAAAAGTAACTTCGTCAGGACTGAAATCTTCATACAAGTATCTGTTTCCATGTTCAATTAACTTTTGTGTCGAGCGCTTGTCAGCAATCTTCGGTAATTGCTAAGACCTGTCATTGTTTATTGTTTGACAATTTAATCAACTATTACTAATGCAGCAGCTCTGGTTTTGACCTGGAAGCAATTTAGAACTTTGCTGATTTTTAACTTTACAACCAAGTTACCAAAAAGACTGGAAAATGTATCAAAATTTATTCTAATAGTTTTAGATTTCAATAAAAATAATTGTTTGCTAATAAGTATGAAACAGCTTCCATTAGAGTTATTCAAATCTGTTGCGTTTTTTCTGGGACACCCGGTATGTCAGGCGGGGCACGGCCTAACCTACCTTTGAAGCAAAACCGGCTGTGATATGAATAAAATGGCGAGAAAATTGAAAAAATGCTTGGCTTGAATTGAAAAAGATACGTTAAAGTAAAAAAATAAAATAATTCTAAGCGGCTGCGAATAAGTTGCTTTGTAAATTTCTTGATCAAAGACGAGAGACGTACCTTCCCTTCAGTCGCTGTTGTTTGTGCAATTTGGAATCTTCCTGTGTCATATTGGCTAAGATTCCCAACAAGCGCGCGGCGTTTTGAGCGTGCGAGAGCTGAGACCTGGCTGCGACAATAATTGCTTCGTTGGGAAGCGATCTCAAGCGTCCCCGCGATGGAAGTTCAACTAGTTTCTGCTGCTAAGGTGCCCAATGATCGGCCGCTACGATCAGTTTCATTAAAAGAATTTCTCAATTCTTCATGAACCTATTTCATCCGATAAAGTTTATCGCGCGGGCATTACGATAAAATTTTTCGCAGTACCCGCGCGTGCTCGAAGCGCTGCAGCTCTAACCTCCAAATTGTCCAAATTGCTTCAGATGTATTATATAACAAGTTTTGACCTCGTTTTCCTGTAAGGATTCTTATTGGCTTAACCACTCCCTTCAGTCCATGACAAAAAAGGAAAGGTGCACAGGAAAGTACTCCCTCTTCTATAGGTCAATGTTTTTTTTCAACTTGGCAAAAAGTGTCCATTCGAAAAATCTGACAATCAGTTTTTTTGTCTTAAAGAGATCAATTTTGACTTTAACGGACTATATCTCCGGACAAAGACGGGTTTAGTGGCACTCTAGGATATTACGTCATTGAGAGGAGCGTATTTAGAATCTATATTCCAAAATACCCTAGTTTACAAAATTTCAATTTCGGACCTCTCAAAATTTTTTTGATAATTTTTGATCTTTGAAATACTATCTAAGATAACCGAATTTTCAAAATCTGGTCCGAGGAGCACCAAAGGATGAACGATTCCGTTGGAAATCACAATGAAAGGCAAAGAAATCTTAGTCAGTCGGTTATCATCAAAATATAACCTTGAATTATTTAAAAAGATAATTATATTGCTGTAATACCTTGAAAAGTCCAAAAAGCATAGATTGAAAGCTATTGGAGCATATAAAGGATGCAAATTCTATGAAATAAAAAGCTCATTTCTGGAAAGTGTTGTTGATTTTTATCATAAATAGTTAAAGAATTTTTTAAGAGCGCTTTGTTGCAAATATAAGATGATAAAAATGCTTTTAAACTGAACTTAAGTGACTTGAGGCTTAAGAATACGTTTGAGAGCGATTTTCGATAAAATATTCAAAAAGCCGCTTTTTTAGTTTCCTCAAGCAAAAGTGCAGCTTACTGTTATTTTTTATTGGTATTACGGCATCCTTGATGGCTCTAAAGGGAATAAATCAATAGTTTTCTGCTCTGATACGTCTTACTAAAGCAAAATTTCCCACTCTTGTGACTTCCAATACAGATGAATGCCATGGGCTGGCTGCTTTTAGTGCTGTTAGACATAGCGCGTTAAGTGGAATAAGTCTTCCTTATGTGCTCCAATCCAAAATCATTTTGCGTCAAGATTTGGGCAATTACTTCCGTCACCAGTGTACAAAACTTTATTGAAAGGGCATCACAGGATGAAAAGTTACATCATATAGAATATTTCAATCATACCACCAGTGAAATATGGCCATCCTTTGAGGCTCCTAACTTCAAACCTACATAGCTTACGATCAGAAACTGCTTTTGGAATCGGGGAAAAAAGCATGGAATACTTAATCTTTCGTTAATATGAAGGAACTTGGGTTTTGTGTGGCAAGTACTTATTTTGCCACTCAAATCGTGACTATAAAAAAAAGACTTACATAGACAGAACTTCCGTTCATCAAAAATTGGACGGTGCCAAAAGCCTTTGAGAAGTCCACCATGTTTTACATCTGTGATCTCAGCTTTCAGGGATGAAGTTCATTTGTAAAATGACTGCCATCAGTGTCCCAGATCCTATCAGCACAGCTGAAAACCGGGAATTTCTTCTCAAACAAAGACGATGGATGTAAAAATGAGTATGACTTGGTATACCTTCGAGAGCTTACAGTAAAGACCCGCCTTTAAGAAAGTCGTTTCATAAAAACAACCTGATTGGATTCTTGCGTAAAAATAAACTTCTTCAAAATAGGATGTGTATGCCATGGTATAAGAAACACACATACATTCAAAGCATCTGTCAAAATTTTCATGGAAGCATTGAAAAATATGCACAGTTGTACAAGAAACTAATAGTTCGAGTCGGTACTAAATGTTTCTTGAAATTATAACTGAGACATATTGGAGGCATATTCAAGCTTACACCATGTAGTATCACCATGTGCCATTATAAAGGAAATTGAGCATGAATCAGCCAGGATATGAAATCAGGCCCGAGTTTCTTATGATGCGATTGCTTAATATAAGGTTATGGTAAACGCTTTTGACACGAAATTGGGTTTTCTCTCCCTAAAAGCCGAGATATTAACGGAATCTAGGTAAACTATACATCATTCGATGCACAAGAATGTGGGAATTCTAGCCATAGCAAAATTATTGGAAAATACAGTAAAATTATATTTTCCAGGCAAATGTATTGCTTTAAAGTGTGTACCACCTTCAAAAGCTATTTTGTACCCTTGCGTTTGAGGAAACAGAATCTCACTTACATCAACAGGAAGTGCAGATCCTAAGCTTTAACTTGTGTCTGGAATTTTTCAAATTCCTTTTTCCATTGAATCTACATGCTGTTAAAAATTAGCAAATGATTTTTCTGCCCTCCCACAGTTGTATTTGGCCATAAAAGACGGACCAGGACACATACGAAAAAGTTGGGACAGCTTTTCCAAGCTCCAAGTCTGTTCTGGCCATGTGCAAATTTTCAAGTCATTCAATTGGCTCAAAGGGTACAAAATAGCTTTTTCGTACCTGTACCTAGTCCTGAGAAAAATGGATTTTACGCCTAAAGGAACTGGTAAAGTACACAACGGGACCATATAAACCAAACTAATCCTGATCAAGCCATTTAGGCTTAAAAATCAATTAGAGTCCTCAAATAATTTCCCGATAACCACAACAATACAAGAACGCGCAATGCTATTTCACACAAACCACAAGGACTTGGGGATAATCGGCTTAACAGGTCAAGCATTTAGGTATATTTTGAAGACCACAGACAAAAACTTTGATTGAAAAATTAAGGAGACCTTCGTTTACATGAAGTTTCTTCCATTTTCAAAACTTCTGTTGGCTTCAAGCAAGGTATCATTGTGTGCCTGAAAAGCTCGGCTAACAGAATATGAAAAAATCGAAAAATGGATATTTTCACCCAGAAAACGTTTACCGTAACCTTAAACTGTACTGTAATTCTTTACCAAGTCCATCCACACTTTTCTGTGTGGAAATAAAATTGACCTACCTTGGAGTATCTGCCGCACATGATTCCACCAAATCCATCTTTTTCGGCAACCTGTGCTCATGCAATCCCAGAACATTTACCTGAAACACTTCCTTTGACAACATTGAGCCATTTCCAGACACTCAAAGGCACACTGAATTCAAATTTATTTATGGTTTTTGAGGCTACTTATGGTTTGCATGATTACCACAAACAAGGTAAAACAATGGTGCTAAGAATGGCCCCTTGGGACGTCCTTCTTCACTCTGCACAAAGAATTCAGTCAATCCACGTTCAATTTGTTCAGAATTTGTGAGGCTATTTTTGGTTTCGCCATGATTACTCCCAATCTGGTAAAGCATAAGGAAAATGATACTAGTCGCTAATTCTGGCTCTAAACTTTCTAACTTTTTCTAATCACCTGGAACAATTATTCTTAGGTCATCCTAAGGATGACAAACTGATAATAATCCTCAAGGAATCTTACTCAGTTCTTAGGGGCTATTAGCAATCACTGAGCCCGGCTTCCTGGTCCTGGCCCTCGGGGGTATGGCACTTGGCCCCGGCCCCAGAAATTTGATGAAAGAGAGTTAAAAGCCTTAATCTTGACACCAGGCTGTTTGTTAGGCCAAATTGTAATGACAAACAGAAGCTCAAATGAAGGGCGATAAGTTTTGAAGAGGAACAACGAATGAAAACAATGTTTACTTGTCTTGCATACTCTCCTCCGCGATGCTTCTTAAATGCTTTTCGTCATTAGTTCCGTAGCTCCATGGTACGTGGTTCAGTGGTACGCACCGTGATTTGATTGACGATTGTCATCATTTAAAAAGGATTTCAAACGTGTGCGGTCTTTTAAAGATGTAATAGCGTGATCAGAATTCCCCAACAAATACTTTCCACAAGACAAAATTTGTCACCTAAGCAGGTCTGCTGAGACTGTTCATGACTTTTCTGGAAGTTTTTATTAAGTTTATATGAGGAACCCGGGGCTGACAGGCGAGGTAAATTTCAGTCACTGCTTATATGAGATTTTTCACATCATTGTCAGCCCTGGGGCTGAGAGGTGAGTCGGATTAAAGTCTCTCTTCTGTGAAGTCTGAATGAACTGACCAATGAGAATCAACGAATAATTTCATTTCACCTCGCCATGCCGATGGTATTTCGTGTATATGGAAAAATTTCACCTCACCCAGGTGAGATTCCACTGCTGGTGAGGCGAGACTTCACTATACCGGTTGTGTTGCGTTCGTCATGTAAACGCGAAATGAAAAAACAAAGGAATCTATTGGAAGGTGGAATCTCACCTCTCAGCCCCGGGTCTGGCAAGTGAGGTGTGTTTCCTCATATAAACAGGCCCGAAGAAACATAGTTAGTTCTGCGGGGGCGTAAACCACGAAAAGGACGTCCTTTTCGTGGTTTACGCCCCCGCAGAACTATGTTCCTTAGTGCTGATATACCACGGAATAGACTTGGAGCAAGTTTACACCATACATCATTTTATAACAAAAAGAACATGTTAGCCAAATGCGTGCCAAGATATGAGGATGCAAAAGTTTGGTTCCAAGAATTTACCTTAAAAAACAGAAGGAGGTATTATAATCATGCTTGTCAATAAAAGACTGCACAAAACTTTGCGCTAGTGCTGTAGCATTTATGGATGCATGACAAGAAGTTTTGGCATTCTATCCAAAGCCAGCCAATGTAGCCTGATAACCAGACCAATTTCAAAGAACTAGTGGTCTGTTAAACACCGCCACAAAGCTTGTTCAAGCCTCCTTTCAATAACGCTCAGAATCCAAGGTTTTGATGGAAATTTATGCGAATAATTTCAGTTTTTTGTAAACAATCAAATAATCCTCGTAGCTCTTCGAATTTCCTCTAAAAAAGGAATATTAAAGTTTGAATATGACCCAATTACTTTTGTTCCACCTTCAATAGCAATTTAATCTCTGACCCAAGGGTCTCCTTTTCAAACATCAATCATGCAATCAAACTGTCTGTTGAGATTAGATTTCTATTCAAGGCGAAACAGAGTAATCAAGTGGTATTCAATGAATGCCACTTGGTTACAATCAAACTGCAATGTTTCCTTTTCAGTAAAAATTGGAAGAAACGACTTGGATGATTGGCCTGCTTACAAAAAATCAGCAACTAATTCGCATAAATCTCAAGCGAATCCTTGGATTCTAAACAACATTGAAACGAGGTTTGAACGAGCTTTGTGCCGGTGTTTAGCAGACCACTAGTTCTTTTTAACTTGGGTCTGGTCATCAGGCTACAGCCAATGTGATTTCCTTCTCCTATAGAGCCAGTTACTGCACATTCAAGGTGAATTATTAGATATTGTTAGAAAGCTCTCGGCAAGATCTAGGAATGTTAACTTCCTGGTTAGGAAGTATTGTAGGAGGTAGATGCAACATGCATTGTAATTTTCATAAGGACCTAGGAGGAAAACATCAAACTTCGCATCCAGTGACATTCTGCAGGGGCGGATCCAGACAGTCGCCACAGACACACGGAAGACGGTCACCTTTCCAAAGCCTAATCTTTTTAAGTTAGATATCTGATATTTATGGTGTGCCATCAGCGAAGGAAAATTCAGGCATGAATATCCAAAGAGTTTTTCCTACTTTCTTCGTTCAGTCCTAAAATCGTTGAAACTAGATGGGTAATGCCGTCCTTGTTCATTTCAACATCACTGAACACTCTAGCAGGGTCCCTATTTGATTTGCCTCGTTCTGTTTCCTCTGGTTTGAGTGCTTTCTATGTTTGGAAGCCCTTTCTTTGCAAAACAATAGCAAGTTTTACGCATACCTTAAAGAACAAGCGTTAAAAATCAGAGTTAACAAATTACAGACCAATCTCTATTGTTTCGATACTGGCAAGATTGCTGGAAAAGATGGCCCATAATCAACTCTTTTCTCATATGAAAGATTGCGGTCTTCTTTCAGACAACCAATTCGCCTTCCGTAAATTACATAACACGCAAACATCGATAATGAACATAACAGAGACTTGGTTCAGGAATATCAACGAGCAAAAAACGAACTTAAGCGTATTTTTAGATCTAAAAAAGCCTTTGATACCGTCGACCATGATGTTCTGTTGTCAAAGCTATCAGCCTATGGAGTCACCGATCTTGCATACGGTTGGTTCACTTCATACCTTGCCGGGAGAGAGCAATATTGTTATGTAGAAAGTAAATCGTCAAACAAGCGTTTAGTACAGTGTGGAACACCACAGGGGTCGTGTTTGGGTCCCTTACTTTTCATCATTTATATGAATGATTTTGAAAAATGTTTGAAAAATCTAAACCAAATATGTACGCGGATGACACGAGCATTTCTTATGCCTCCAATGAGATCAACGAGCTCTTTAATGAGATAAAGGGCGAACTTGATCTTGTTTCATCCTGGATGAGGCAAAACGAACTTAGCTTAAATGCTGAAAAAAGTGAATTTATGTTGATAGGGCATCCAAAACAATTGAACAAAGCCAAAGATTTCCCTGACCTCGAAGTTGACGATCAAAAATTATGCAGAGCTCAAAAAACAAAATATCTTGGTGTCATAATAGACGAAAGCATGAATTAGGAAGAACAACTCACAACAGTAAAGCGAAAAATAAAAAACCATTTAGGGGCGATGTTTAAACTCAAAAACATCCTCTCCCAGAAACAATTGGCAACTGTTTATCGAGCATTGATTGAAAGCCATCTGAGATATTGCAGTGTCATTTGGGGATGTCTGTCAAACACAAAACTGGAATCCCTACAGAGGCTGCAAAACAGGGCACGCAGACTAATTGAATGCGCAAGGCACAAAGATGGCTGGGTATGTGATTGGCTCGATGTACGCAATCTAATAAAATATGACAGGCTAATTACTACATGTAAGATAAACAATGGACTCTGCCCAGAGAACCTCAAAAATAAATTCACTCCTAGGTCGAATATTTCGAGACATAATACAAGAAAAATTGATGATTTCGAAATTCCTCGGCTTCGTCTTGAGTACTGCAAAAAGTTTTTTGGATACCAGGGAGCAAGTGCCTGGAACGAGATCCCAAAGCAAATACGAGACTCTACCTCATTAAGCTCCTTCAAAGTAAGATTGAGGGAGTTCTTGAGGTAGAGGGACACAAACACAACCCCTTGGAAGACCAGCTTTATTTTTCTTGATATCATTAATATTCATATTTACTTTGTTATGCTGATAGGGTATTGTGTCTAAATAAGAATAAACGAAATGACATGAGCGTGCGACGGTACGCATATTTTAAAAACTGCGTGGTCATAATAAAACAATCGTTTCTGGAACCAACTTTTTCATCATTGTCTTGTGCGACGGTAGAGGCGATGGATGATAAATGGTATCCAATACAAAATGTATACCTTATCCGCCCTTTTTACGCTGGCCTAATTTAACACCCGCCCCTTTTACGCCGGCCCTGATTCCGCCAGTGCCAAAATTTGCTCTAACACCATTTAGGGCCGCCTTTAAAGCCACTCAAAGAGCAAAGGAAAGGAAATATTGATAATACATATCTTTATGGACTTCTACGTCACTTGTTCTGCTTTTTCTTAACAAAACCGTGATTTCAATCAATAACAACTGTTTCGTTGTTTTCTACATCTTCTCTTGTCAAGGATTCTAAAGAGCTTGTTCTCTCCTGTTTTAGAAAGGCGTATACTTGCGAAGCAGCTGCCGAAGCCGCAAACTTAATCCATCTGTGCGAAAATCCGTTTCAGGATATTGATAAGGTTGATGGAACATCATAAAGAACCTTCACTTTACTTTTGTATTATTTTGCTTTATTAATATCTTGAGCAAATTTGGCCAAGGATATAGGAAACACTTACAAATTTTCTTCTCATCTAAAAACCTTTTGATTTCTTCTTCATCTGCCCCAATTAACGTTTGCACTACTAATGTCCAATTTTTCATAAAGGGCAAGTAATTCAAGACCCGGGGCCTAAAATTACCTGTCCTCTATGAAAAATACATAAAATATGGTAGATGCTAGCAAAAATAAGTACTAAAAATTAACGCCGCATTTCGAAAAAGATTCCAATTTCTTGGCCCTTTTAACGCCGGCCCTTTTAACGCCGCTTAACGAAAATTAACGCCATTTAGGGCCAGCGTAAAAAGGGCCGATAAGGTAGGGAAAGATTTGTGAGATGGTCGTGGCGATGTATGTGATCTACCATAGTCGCCAGCTTCACCAGCAAGAACGCTCAAAAAATGGCCTCGCTCCGATCCCTTACCTTGGATGGCTTGGATTTAAGGCCCATGGACTAGGCACTCTCAAAGTTCCGACAGCAGGTTGATATCTTCGCGCCAAAATAGTAAGCTTAAATTTCTTTATAATTTGGAAATGGTCATCATGAAGATCCTTGAGAAAGACAAAGACTTGATTGAGGCAAAAGCTGCAGATGAGCTCAAAAGATCATCGCCTGCTGTGTTCAGCGTCTTTGGTCTTGGCTCGTCTTGAAAACTCAAAGAAACAAAACGTAATACTGTTGGAGCTGAACTGCTGAAAGAGTCAAACTGTTCTCTGCTCTAGTGGCTGGTATAATAAGGTAAAATCATTGGCTGGTGCAACGTTCAGAAAATATTATTTATCGATATTTTTTCTTACAAAGTTGGGTCACTAAATCATGAAATGAAACCTCAAAACTACCACACACAGGCACAGTCAATAATAGGAAATCTCTCTCTCTCTCTTTCTCTCTGGCAGAGTCTCTGCTGGCACATGCAAAATCAAGAGGCTCTTTTTGATTTACACACTTTTTGGGACATTTTTTCACATATGCATGAAGCAAAAGCTTTTTACAGCTCTAGTCTAGCATTATGTTTTGGAAATGCTAAGAAAGTTTTAAAATTTAAATGCAAGAAGATCATAGCACAATGTTGCTGAACCTTTTATTCTTGGGTGGCTTGTTTTCACAATAATTCATGTTTTGAGTCTAATGCAATCTCTTATTCCATAAAGAATGAGCTTTATCATAGTTAGAAACACATGGCATAGTTGTAGAAAAGAATCAATTTTTTCATTCAATATGAAATTTACAATGATAAATTACCTAAGACAATAGCTACAAAGCACTATACCACACTACAAGGACGATACCAGGAGGAGCAAAATTATCATGGCTACCCCCTGGCATTTAACAGAGAACGCATAAACCTAAAATACAACTAATCATACGACACAAGAATCTATTAAGGTAATGCAAGGAAAAGATTTTCCAGATAAACGAAAAGGAAACTATTTAAGGAGAGGGGAGAATTTTGCGGACAGGTTTTCATTACCAACCTATTCAAAACGTTTCTAGGCCTGGACATATTCTAGCGTTGCTGTGAGAATTTTCGCATTTGAATCTAATGATAACTGTTCATGGCCATAGAGGATGATTTTTAATAACTCTTCATTTGAAAGATTTATCAAACCAATCAAGGCAAAAGAATCAATTCATATTAATCAAACAAGTGAGAAACAAATTTATGAAATTGTTAGTTCTATGTGATGATCCAAGATTCTGGTAGAATGTCAAAAACATCTTTTAGTTCATGTGTTCCAGCTCTATGTTTCCTTGATGCAACTTCAGCAAAAAACAAGAAAGAAATTATTTGATTTAGATGGAATTGACATCTGTTATTGGTGTTAAGCCTGATTTACTTTGAGTGTCCAGCAGATTACAATTATATTTTGATAAGAAACTAAGGTCTGGAGCTGGTAGGTAGTTTCCTAAGCAATTAAAAGAACCTTCGCCACCAAAAAGCTCCATGGGTTTCTTATATTTTTAATGCAGTACAGGTAATAGTTAATTCATATTGTTAGCAAGGCTCACAAAGTACTTTGTAAAATCTTGACTTTTTTGTGATCTAACAGTTGAGTGTTTTATAAACAGTTTATTATGCAAAATATGTGTATATATTTTAAAATGTTTCATGTATGCTGTAGGTTACACAAAATCAGACTCCGAAAACGCAGGCTGGACTTTTGATAAGTTGATTTTCTTTGGTTCAAAGAAATTTTGCCTATGAACTGTATCATTATACTTTACTTTGCTGTTACCCTTGTCTTGTTCATTCATCCAATGGATAATGTCCTGATATGTTTTCTTTTATAAGTATTTTGCTTTGTCTTTAAATATTCACATCTATCATACAGATTCTTGCATGAATAATAAGCATTGTATTATATCTTAAAACAAATGATACACAACACAGCAGTGCACTAATTTAAAGAATTGCCATCACTGTGCAAGACCCTACGCAGCACACGACTGGATCGATTTCGAATTCCCCTTCATCAAGGTGTTAGTTCAGGCCATTAAACATGGACAGTCAAAAGTTAAAATGCTAAAGAAATCCCAGAGCGAAGAATTCCCTAGGAAAATAACCAGCCATCCGAAGAAAAAGGGGAAACTAATCACTATCCATTTTCAAGATGATTCTAACCAAGGGGAATCCCCTTCCACGCAAGACCCGGAAGCCCGCACAGCCACCTGGGATCCCACAGTAGACGTTCCAAATTCTGACGAAGTCAATGAGGACGATGATGACGTCAAAAGTGATGATGGTAACAATTCCACAATAGCTGTTAATGATGGAAAGGAGTTGCCAATTGACACTGATTCTCTGTTGATGCAAATAGAGACTTTGAGAGCTGAAAACAAGTCACTCATTACTCTGAAAGACAACTTATAAAATCAAGTGGATAACCTGACTGCAAGGATTGTGCAGCAGGAACAGGCCATTGAAACTCTTAATTACCATGTGAATATGATGAGAGGAAGTAAAGATCAGATAAGTTCAACTAAGATATCAAAAAAGGAAACCAAGAAGAGTAGCGAAAAGCGAGAGATTGAGGATCAAAGCCCTAGCAATCTTCAATTTTCCAATGGTACTCTAAATGTTCAGAAACCAGCAAAGAGAACCGATAAGCCATGGCACAACAAAGGAAGCTTCAACATGTCTTCAACAAAGGAAGCTGCACGAGAAAAAAATGCAAATTTGAGCATAAAATCGTCAAAACATGTTAATTCTATAACCAACCAGACGGATGTTTGAAGGATAAAGATTGCTCTTTCCTACACATCAAATCAATGAAGAACGATACTAAAAGTCAGAAAAGTCAAGTGCACCAAAATACCCTCCAAGCCAATGCCCATGATGTGAAACCACGAAACGAAATGCAAAGTGCACCAAATGATAATGACAACATAGCTATGAAGGATTCTTTTTTAAAGGAACTTGGCAGAAAGCTTCTGAACAGCTGGATAACAAACCAAACAAGCCAGCTACAACCCTGCCTGAGCTACCAACCAACGGCCTATCAACCGGTAGCAATTGCAGAGCCACAAAGAGTGATTCCATGGCAGACAGCACCACAACAACAACCAAGTCAAATGTATGTCCAAGCCTAAAGAATAAAAGTTGCAAATGCCTGTATATAAACTGTGACAGCCTGCTAAACAAGCCTTCTAGAAGTTAGAAGTTAGAAGTTAAATTAGAAGTTAGACTCAACTAACTTCTTGAAGGTAGTTGGTATAACAGAAATTAAACCAAAAAACCTTTCAATGAAAATGACTAACCAGAACATTAAAATTGATGGATATACTCTGTCCTCAAATATTGAAGAAACAGATGGAACAGGAGTGGGAATATATCTCAATAATAGTCTGTTCGCAAGAGAAGTTATCTTTAACTGCAATGACCATTCCGTTGAGTCAATGTTTCTAAAGATTAAATTGGAAAAGAAAAGTAGTCTAATTTGTGGGGTAATATACCGAAGCCCATCTCACGATAATCACTATGCAGTGCAAGAGTTACTTAGAACCCTCACAGCGAAAGAAACCTTCAGCCACTTACTCATAATGGGAGACTTCAATTATCCTGAAATAAACTGGGACGAGCAAACAACAAACACTGTCGAAACACACCCTACCAATTTATTCTTGAAGAAAGTTAATGATTATTACTTAACACAGCACGTTGATCAACCAACCAGACATAGGCAGAATCAAATTCCAAATTGCCAGGATTTGATACTGACCCCCAACGATAGTGATATCTCTAGGATGCAGTTTAAGGAACCACTAGGCATTAGCGACCACTTAACACTTGAAATGTACTTTGTTGCTAATGCCAAAAAACTACATTCTCATAGCACCAATGCAAAACGTTTTTCTTATGATTGTGGGGATTATGATAAGATGCGCAAGATGTTACAGGAAGTTGACTGGGAAGTTGAACTGCAAGGTCTAGATGCAAATTTGATGGTGCTTTTCATTGAATCTAAGATTTGCACTACAATGGAAGAGTGTATTCCCCAATATCAAATCAACAATGCAAATAAAGTTCCATTATGGATGAATGACAAAATAATGAAGATAATCAAGGAGAAACATGATGCATACAACGGTTATACCACATATGTCAATATTTCAATTGTTGAGTCTAACTTCTAATTCAGAAGGCTTGCTTAGCAGGCTGGCACAGTTTATATACAGGCATTTGCAACTTTTATTCTTTAGGCTGAATCTAAGATTTGCACTACAATGGAAGAGTGTATTCCCCAATATCAAATCAACAATGCAAATAAAGTTCCATTATGGATGAATGACAAAATAATGAAGATAATCAAGGAGAAACATGATGCATACAACGGTGGTTATTAACCAAGAAAGGAAAGGATTACGAAAGATACAAAAAAAGAGCAACAAAGTTAAATCTACGCTGAGAAAACATGTATAAACATTTGAAAAGAAGATTGCAGAGCAATTAAAAACAAACAGCAAAAAGTATTGGAGGTATGCTCATTCCAAGCTCAAGTCAAATAGTAAAGTACCAGATCTAAAAATGGAAAAAGGGACCTACACAGAAACTGAGCAAGAAAAAGTTGATATCCTCAATAAATTTTTTTTAGTTTGATATTTACAAAAAAAGGTGAAACTTCTGTCCCAATGATCGATAAACAATTCTCAGCTTCAACGTTAATGGATATGGATATTACAGAACAGATAGTACTAGAAGCATTACAATCGTTGAAACCCTCAAATTCGCCTGGTCCCGACGGCCTGCACCCGAAAGTCTTACGTGAAATTGCTGCACAAATTGCAAATCCATTATCTATTACGTTTAGAGCAAGTCTTCAAACTGGACTAATTCCTGATACCTGCAAAATTGCTCATGTCACTCCAGTATATACAAGAAAGGTAAAAAAGACCAAAAAGAAAACCATAGACCAATAAGTTTGACTTCGGTTGTTTGCAAAATAATTGAACGATTGATCAAAAATGTGCTAACTGATCACCTACTTGAAAACAATTTATTTACACCGGATCAGTATGGTTTTAGAGAATTTCGATCGTGTTTGTCAGAACTATTAGAAGTCTTCGAAGAATGGACATCGCTTTTAGATGATAACATTCCCGTTGACATAGTTTATTTCGACTTTGCCAAAGCCTTTAACTCTGTACCGCATAAACGCCTTCAAGTCGTATGGTATTGAAGGAAACATATACAACTGGATCAAGAGCTTTTTAACTGGTAGGAAACAGAGAGTTGTATTAAACGGCTTTAAATCAGAGTGGACAACAGTGACTAGTGGAGTACCTCAGGGAAGAGTCCTTGGTCCACTACTATTCTTGCTGTATATAAACGAATTACCTGACAACGTAAAATACTGTCAAGTCAAGATCTTTGCGGACGATACGAAAATATATTCTCCTTCTAACTGTCAAGCGCAGCATATTCAAAATGATATGGAATCACTCAAAAATTGGTCAGAAACATGGCAGCTTCCATTTAACAGTGATAAGTGCAGTGTATTTCACTTGGGTAGCTCCAATCAAAGAAATGAATATTACATGCTAGATGGCTTAACACAAACAGATACGGTGATTAAATCAGTAGAATCAATGCGCGACCTTGGAATTATAGCTGATAACAAATTCAAATTTGACAATCACATCGCGGAACTCGCAAGAAAAGATAGCGGTGTTTTAGCGTCTATTAAAAGAACCATGAAATTCGTCAACAAAGAGACCTTCAATGCTCTTTACAAAAGCCTAGTTAGGCCAATCCTTGAATACTGTGTGCCAGTTTGGAATCCATGTAAAGTAAAACAAATTAAGATTTTAGAATCGGTGCAAAGACGAGCAACAAACTTAGTGAAGGAACTCAAAAACAAATCGTACACGGAACGCTTACTTTTCCTCGAACTCCCAACGCTAAGCTATAGAAGAAGACGTGGAGATATTATTACAACTTTCAAAATGCTACACGGCATGATCGATACTGATAGCAAAGTATTTTTGAACGAAGTACTTCAGTTACGAGAGGACACAATCTGAAGCTTTTCAAGTTTGCTTCATCGTCGAGCCTGAGGAAGCACTATTTCTCAAACAAAGTAATAAACGAATGGAACAATTTGCCAGCAACCATAGTCAATGCGAAGTCAGTTATAGAGTTTGAGAAATTATATGACGACTTTTGCGGCAACGAGAAGTACAACTATGAATACGCTTAAAAACGAACGCTAAAGGGTTTAATAGGCCAATGGCCTCCTTATCCCTCATCATATCATATTATATTATTATTATTATGATTCATTTCACCACTGCACATTTTCAGTTGATCACTGGACAAATAGGTCATCACTGCACCTTAAATTAAGCCTTGTAACACAGAATGTGGAAACACCATGTAATAACGGACTCATCATAATACAGCCACAAATGCATGACTAGACACTGCACTATAACCTGTGGAAAGGAAACTGTTAACTCCTGCACAAGAAAAACAAGCACAATAAACCTGTAACTAGTAGAAAACTGTTGAATCATGCAAGAAAATGAATTAATCAGAATGTTGCAATAAAAAGCAAAATAAACGGTGAAAGACGCGTTTAGTCGCACACTTGTCAATTGGCCCCTTCAGAAAAACAAATTCACGATACAAACAAGACGATGTAACACCAATCCAAGCTACGTGACCATAACAGTAAACCAATGCTTATTTCTTGGATTAGTAACGGATTCATTTGCAAAATATTTTCTTTTTCTTCTGGTACTGGTCATAGCACATCATCTGTTGAGATTTGAAAGAGGAGAATTCAATTTGCTATTGACGTTTATTGGTGCGAATGAAGAACAGTGTCGAGAAATGGGAACATTTGCGAAATAGTTTGTCTGATATTAGTCACACCAAATCGTCAGATAAGATTCGAAAGAAGAGAATGAAACTTACTCGCGAAGTGTATTAAAGCAATATTTATATACATGTAGTAGAACGCAGGACTGTATCAAGCAATAAAACAACTCCGTGAAAGCTTCGTGTAATGCCAGTTAACAAGTTAACAGCCCATTTTTGTTGTCAGTATTGTTCAGTAGATGGATTGACTTCCCTATCCTACTGTTGATGGCTTCGATTTTGTTTAAGTTTCTAGAGGTAATACGAAAGGAAAATTTCAATTTCAGGGTTTCATTTGATTTGAGTGACTCTTTCCAAACGGGTGATGTCTCGTTCCAAATGGACAGATAAACCACTCTCTTTGATAGATAGGGGGTTTTCCAGCAATTCTAAGGGCGTGGCCCCCTAAAATTTTCCGGGGGCCCCTTCCCCGGACTCCTGAACTCCTCGCGCTTCGCGATCGTGCTGGCGACTGTCAACTCTTGGGCTGGATCCGCCACTGATTCTGTATTCATGGTTGCATTATTTTGCAACGCATGCACTGCTCACAGTGAGTCAATGAAGATTAGCAATCAACGTTTGGCAACCCTTCTTTGTTCATGAATCTTGAAACGCAAATAACGCATTTGCAAAACTCTTTGAAATAGTGTCAAGAATCGAGAACAGTAAAGAATGTGATCAATTATTTCATTTATTTCCGTTATCGCTGTTCTCTCTTCAATAGGGAAGCTGAAGTTGAAGGCAACCCAAGGACATCTGGCAAAGTTCGAGTAAATTTCAATTTTGAAGGAGACTATAAGAAGCTTGAGAAAGTCGTAAAATCTGGAAGCATCAACGGTTTGCTAGTTGTTAAAAACTCTCTGGAAGGACCGATGCTGGATCTGAAAGAAGATGAATAAATTTCATGGAAGGAGGATCTCTTGGATGTGAAGGATGCGCTGAGTAACTGTGAAATTTTAGTCCAACGACTGTTTATGGAACTAAATTGTGTGATTTAGCTGGTATAGGTTATTGTGTTGCTTTTTGTACAATTTAAAGATGTGGAAAGAATGAAGCTACCTGGATTGAACTATTTTCAAGAGGTGAAATGTGACAACCTCCCGTTTCTTAGCTTCCTTTGTCCTTTTGTCAACTTTACCAAGAAAACTGTCTTTTTCGCTTCATTCTTTGTTATTCTCGTATTCATTTCTCTTTTATACTAATTTGCATTTACTCACTAGAATGCAGCTACCTAATGGCACGACAGTATTTTCTAACGAACGACAATCCTGGCCAAAATATATTGGACACTGGCAAATTTTGTGTTTTCGTGATATTTCCTAAAATATCGAAGCAAAACATGCGTTTAGGATCTTCCGATCACCCTTCCCTGTGGAACAAATGATTATTCACTGTGGAAAAAATGAGCAGAAAACAAACAAATCTGATGTAGAGATATCAACAGAAATCATTTCTTTGACAAAATCAATCGAAACACAAGGCATACAGCCTATCGTTTCAGGATTAATCGTTCGAGAAGACAACGATGAGGAAAGGCAAGCCAGAACGACAAGACATGTGCAAGGAGGAGAATTTATTGTTTGCTGAGCATGAAAACATCAACGCAAATGAGCACCTGAATCGCAGCCGTCTACATTTAAAAAAATTTGAGACAGTGTGTTGGCAGTAAGTCTCCTGGAAGCATAGCGACGCTGACTTGATTTTGGGACTCTAGGTAAAAGAACTGAAAAGTGTAATGAGGTTAATAATGAGTGTAGTATAGGCATCCAAGAAAATGCATCTGAATCAGATCCACCCACAAGTAGAAATCAGTATGAAAATACTGAAGATAATTCAAGTGTACTAAGGCAGGTACGGAAGAACAACCCTAAGGGTTTGATTATTGCACACCTTGATATTAATTCAATTCGAAACAAGTTTGACTCCTTGAAATTCCTGGTGGCCAAAAATTTAGACACCCTCGTTGTTAGTGAAACAAAAATCAATGGCTCATTCCCTCCTAGTCAATTTTTGATAGAATGATTTAAGCCCCTCTGAGATATTTTTCAGTTCAGTTCATATATTTTAAGATTCCACTGCATCCAATATCTTAATAAAAACACTAATTACATACAATGACTACGAATTACATAAACATACTAATAATAACACACAAAAACTAACAATTTGCATAAGATGTTGCATGCAGGGGGATTTCTTTTCGGAGGAGCTCTCTCAATAGATAAACTAATCGAGGAGAGAGCACCCCCTTTTTTAAAGATGGTTCTGAATCTTATTTATTCATTGACTGAGTGACAATATTCATCGCTTTAGGATCAACTTTGATTGTATTTCATAAATAAAAAGGTTAGAAGCTTTTGATGAAAACTGAAAGCAGATGATGATCTTTTTATGTCAACTGGAACGTTGTTCCAAGATTGCGCGCCAGAGAAACGCACAGACCTGATGCCATATTACAAAGTATTTTTTCGAGTTAAGAAAATGTCATTCGTTGAGGCTTGCCGTGTACCATACTGATGAACATTTGATACCGATTCAGAAAAATTGTGGAAGCAATTAGGAGAGTTCTAATTGACACAATCAAAAACAAAGCAAAGCAATTTTAGCTGAAAAAGATCTTGAAGCTTCAAGATTTTCTAGTCACAAAAGATGAGAGTGGAGGGTGAAGTAAAATGTTCAAATGCAATAGCTCTTACCACTCTTTTTTGCAACAAATATATAGGCTTGATATGAACATCATATGTAAGTCCCTATACAACTATACCGTATTGAAGAAAGGAAGAAAATAATGAATTGTACAGACAGATCATAACATCAACAGGAAGAAAGTTTCTTATCTTAAAAACATTAAACATACCACAATTTCTAGCCAGTTTTTTAGAAAGTTCAGATAAATGGTATTTCCAGCTAAGATTTTCATCCAAAAGAACACCAAGAAATTTTACATACCTAGACTGTTTTATTGGTTGATTTTCAATTTTGATATTTACTGTTTCCAGTGATAAATGTTGAGGAGACTTAAATATTATGAAATTAGTTTTATCGATGTTTGATGACAATTTGTTTACATTAAGCCATTGTTTAACCTTTTTCAACTCATTATTTACTATTCTTTGATTGCAGCTTATCAAGATTTTTTTTTTCAGCTTCAAAGTAGATGTTTGTATCATCTGCAAATAAGTATAAGGAGAGTACAGATGTTGAATTTGGTAGATCATTAATAAAAATTAGGAAAAGGAGGGGACCAAGGACAGAGCCCTGTGGAACTCCACATGTAACATTTAAACAGCTGGAGTTAGACCCATTCACAGAAACATATTGCTCTTTACCCGATATGATCGGAACCAAAATGGGGGAGGAATGTTAGTGTGTGTACGAGAAGGGGTCCTCTCTAAGGAATTGAAGATTGAATTTTTTGCTACTATGGAGTGCCTGATCACAGAAATAAATCTTCATAAGAAGAAATAGCCATGCTGAGCATATATCACCCTCCATCTCAGGATGAAAAACGATGAAGAAGTTGGTAAAGCTATGGATTATATAAGTGATACCTATGAAAACTTTATAATTCTTGGCGATTTCAATAATGAGGAAAATGATCATGAGATCAGAAATTTCTTGGATGCCTATTGCCTAAACAATTTGGTCAAAGGAGCAACGTGCTTTTAGTCTGATATTAATCCTGAACTATTGATTTGATACTGACGAACAGAAAAAGATGTTTCTCTGATACATTAACTACTGAAGCAGGATTATCTGATTTTCATTTAATGGTATCAAAGGTTCTAAACAGTGGATTTGTAAAGATGGGTCCCAAAATAATAAATTACCGTGACTATAGCAGATTTGATCTTGTAAAATTTAGGAGTAACTTACGTGAAGAATTAAGTAAATGTTACAGAGATGGGACCACTTACGACCATTTCAATGCTAGTTATTAATTTGCGCCTCTGCGAAGCAGAAGCAGCAAATTATTAAAATGCAGAGGCCCTGGAATGTGTTCCAAGTATCGGCGGTCGAGCTTGAGCGTGCTCGTGTCCAAAAGAATTCAGCCAATGAGATCATCGAATATGTCTGATCATGCGGAATTTCACGGGATTATGCAGGAATGTGTTTGATTTGCGTTCGCTTACCAACAAAGAGAAAAATAGTTAATTAGTTACTCCTAAAATCTGTGCGTACCCATTTGGTCAAGCAAAGGATGACCACGAGCAAAGAGAATTATTTCTTTTTGTCAAGTTTGTGACGAAGTGAAACATAAACAGAGCAGACCCTAAGACACACTCAGGAGGAGGGCTGCGTAGTCGTGTGGTTACTGAGCTTTCGAACGCAAGATGGGAAGGTGAGTCAAATGGTTTATACAAATTTTATCTTCATGTATTTCATCGCTGATTTTGTGACTTGACTGTGCATATTCTTCTGATTTGTTTAATTCCTCCATCAGCCCATCGAAGTCAGGTCCTACACTGTGGTCTACAACAGGCAAAGCAGCAAACTTATGAGGCACTAAAGCTAACAGTCACCATGTTGGCATTAATATCATTGCAGTATACCCCACTTCTTATCAGTTTGAGCGGTAAACTTAACAATTGTATCCTTATTTTCAACTTTACTTACGATTTGCACTGCAGTCAACTCAACACAGTGCTGAAAGTCATGTGGTTACTGCATTTTCACTTTCAGTCTTTGAGAGGAGAGGTGAGTCGAATAGGTACCGCATACAGATTTTACTTTGAAATATTTTGCTTTGACTGTTTTTACAGATTGCACATGCTATATTTGTGCTCTAACGAAGGACCGTTTGTCTTCCTGGATCAAACACAACAAAAGTTATGTTGGTACGCCCCCTTTCTGCTCCTTCCTGAAGTGCTTCCAGCATGCTCCCACAGTGTCTCCCAGCGTGTGATGACAAATACACAAATATTTTGGAGAGTCATGAACTTCTAGCCCCGTCGAGAACACTAGCCCCGTCGAGGAGAGTAGAATATAGGCCAGGAGACGATGAATGACATCAAGCAAAGTAAAAGTTTTGAGTAAAGCCTGAATGAATGCAAAGTATCTTTGACGATGAAACTGTTCGTTTTATTCCTAGATCCTTTGTCTGGCGTCCGCTGCCCACTGTCAACGCGGAAAACAGCCTCGTAAATCCGGTTGTTGTTTGGCTAAAAACCAAATATTTAATAAACGTAAACGTCGGAAACACCGAACGAAAGTCAATGAGAAAAATTTGAACCCTTTTCAATTAAAACAAAATTCCATTACGCAGCCCTCATTGACCAGCTATTGTAGTTTGATACCGCGTCTTTTTGCGAACCCTTGGTAGGTATACCTATTTTGATGGATATATCCCTTGCATTGGCATGCTGTTGCCCACTAAATTCCATTTCTATTCCATTCAACAGGAATGCCCAGTGCCTGCATGTGGAAAGATTATTGGGACTTGTTGTTCGTAATGTTGGACAGTTGGTAATCCTGCAATTCTAGAGTGAATGCTTTTCTTTTTATTGAATTGTTTTGAATAGCTATAGGGAATTGCTCTGTGTCTTTCTATCAAATTCAAAATGAAGTATTTTCTCTGCCCTAAGCAAGCTTACGTTGGTTGTAGCAAACAGCATGGTCCTAACAGTCAGTGACCAGACCAGCTTAAGCTTACTTTGTAAATCCCACCTGATTGCCACCTTGTGCTGAAATGATATCACACTGTCAAGGCATTCAGTTTATTATTATTATTATTATTATTATTATTATTATTATTATTATTATTATTATTATTATTATTATTATTATTATTATTATTATTATTATTACTATTATTATTATTATTATTATTATTATTATTATTATTATTATTATTATTATTATTATTATTATTATTATTATTATTATTATTATTATTATTATTATTATTATTATTATTATTATTATTATTATTATTATTATTATTATTATTATTATTATTATTATTATTATTATTATTATTATTAGAACATTTTTATAGCGCCATTTATCTACAATAAAATATATTCAAAGGCGCCTTAACAATTATAGATAATGTAGAAATAGTTCCCAAATAGTTACAAATCAGATATAAAAGCTTATATAAAATTAAAATTATAAGTATCCCTCGAATGCCATGTTAAACAAATGAGTCTTTAATCTTGACTTGAACTCTTCAATGTTAGTCGTCGTGCGTAGTTCAATTGGGAGCGAGTTCCATAATCTGGGACCAGCAATACTAAAAGCTCTGTCGCCCCAACTTTTCGTATTAGAGCGGGGCACATTCAAAATAAGGTTACCATTAGATCGCAAGGATCTACCAGGATTGTAAATAGTAATCAATTCTGTCAAATATTCAGGGGCACTACCCTGAAGAATCTTAAACACAGTCAGGAGGATCTTAAACATTGGTCTATACGTCATTGGTAACCAGTGTAAGTCAATGAGCAAGGGTGTCACATGATCAAATTTACGAGCACCTCTAATTAACCTGGCTGCACAGTTTTGTACATACTGTAGCCTCGACATTGTGTTTTTTGGAATACCATACAACAGCGCGTTACCATAGTCCAATTTGGATGTTACAAAAGCATGGGTAAGCGTAACTAACGTGTCGCTATCAACAAACTCCTTGATTGACCAAAGATTGCGAAGCTGCATGAAGCACGCCTTTGAAATATTAGCAACATGAGTAGACATATTCATGTGCTTATCCCATCTGCTTCCCAGATTCCTTAAGGAATCAGATGGCTCTATAACAGATTCACCAATTTTAAAATTGAGCAATTTTACATCATTCGGTAATCCATTTTTCGTCACAATCATATATTCAGATTTCTGATCATTTAACATCAGCTTGTTTGCACCCATCCACGAGTGGACATCAGATATGCAGCTCATCATCCTATCAATGGCAGTATCTGCAGATTCCTGCACCGGCTGAAACACTAAGTATAACTGAGAATCATCAGCATAGAAGTGGTAATCCAAGTCATGGTGACGCATAATTTTACCCAGGGGTAGCATATACACAGTGAACAAAATAGGTCCAAGCACACTCCCTTGAGGAACTCCTTGTGCTAAACTAGACTGAGCTGACCTATGACCATTGATTAGAACATTTTGTTTGCGATCAGTTAGATATTCCTTGAACCATTGCAGTGCACTCCCAGTGACCCCAACATACCTCACAAGACGCTCCAGCAGAATACCATGATCTATGGTATCAAATGCAGCTGATAAATCCAAAAGAATTAGGAGCACACATTGGCCCTTATCCAGAGCTCGCAAGATATCATTATTGACTCGAAGTAAAGCAGTCTCTGTGCTATGAAACTCTTTGTAAGATGATTGAAATATTTCACCAATACCGTGATCAGACATATGACTTATCAGTTGATTAGCTGCAACCTTCTCAGTAACTTTTCCAATGAATGCCAGATTCGAAACTGGCCTATAACTGGGAAAAAGTAATTCTAAAGTTGTTTTCTTCAAATGAGGTATGATGAGTGCCTGCTTAAGACTTGCAGGCATACAGCTAGATGCAAGTAGGACATTAACAATGTGAACAATGACAGGCAGTAATATATCCAAGCATTGCTTCAGGATTGCTGCTGGCAAAGGATCCAGGTCACAACTCTTCAGTTTCCCTTTTGATAAAATCTTCTTCACATCCTCAGTGGATACTTCTTGAAACTCTCTGAATAACTCGCAAGGAGGCTGTGGTACAGTCATATTAAATGATAGTTCAGTTTCCTCTAAAGCATCAAGTTTTGATCTTATTTTCTCAATCTTGCCAACAAAAAATGAATTGAAATCATTTGCTAAAGCTGAGATACTTTCATGTGGTGGTAAAGGATTTTCTTTGCTTTTTCCAAGAAGAGAGTTCACAATACGAATCAAAGCCATAGGATTGTCATGTTTATCCTGAATCAAAGCCTTGAAATAAACACTCCTATCACTATTTAGGACAGCTTTGGTAACATTTCTTTGAGCCACAAAATCCTTTCTCTTCTGCTTATCTGATTTGTTTTGTCTCCACTTTCTTTCAAGTTGACGGCACTTCCTTTTTTCTTCTAAAAATTTTTTCACTAATCTATGGCCTTTTATCACGAACTGTAACCAAAGAAGAATGTGTTGGAGCATGCAAGTCCAATAACCCAGACAACACTAAGTCATACAGTTCCACATATTCCCCAGCTGTGCCCTTGAAATCAGAACATAACTCAGATTCCACTAGACTGTCCCTGAACGAATCCATATTGATGCCCTTTAGCTTTCTATATGTAATAACTTTCCGGATTGGTTTTGGTTTGACACTATTAAGCTCCACAATGAACGAATCATCGTCAGAAATCCTATGATCTACTACAGGACCATGTCCAATTATATTGTCTCCTTCTCTTGTAATCAATAAATCTAATGTACCACCATTTCTATGGGTGGGACCTTTCACATGTTGCACAAGATTCAGACAAGAAAGAGTTTCCATGAATTTCTTAGCTTCACTATCCTGATTATTCTCCACATGAAAATTGAAATCTCCACATATAAGCAAATGTGAAGCAGATATGCACAGTGGTGAAACAATTTCACAGAATTCATCTAGAAATGTACTTACTGGAGCATGATTTATGTTTGAATCAGGTCTATAAACAGTAACAACTGTGATACTGAGATTCTGATAAGAAATATGTGCAACCATGTATTCAAATGATGAGCTTGATTGATTCTTTTCAATTTTGATGTCAAATTGTGATTTAACAACTATTCCTACACCGCCTCCCCTCATGGTACCATCACCTCTGGGAATATCTTTGATTTTATAGCCCTCCGGCAACAATTCTGTTCTTACGGTATCATCAGACTCATATAGCCATGTCTCCGAAATAGCACAAACATCCAAATCCTTCTCATTGATGTAATCCTTGATATATTCAGCCTTATTCCTGACAGACTGAGCATTGAGATGACAGAACTTCACTGGATTTATTGCCATTTGTACCCTAGGAACACACCTAAGGTTAGCATGGTTGACTCCTTTCTGTGAAACCTTTGAGTATGCTTCAACATTCCTGACAGTTGATATTGTTTCGATTTTGAAAATCTTGTCCTGCACCTGCTTGCCAGCCCTTTTACCATGACAACCATTACATTTAAAAGCACCATTCTTTCCATATAAACCACCATAGCTGGAAGGGTAGTTGACATAACACATAATATCATTCCCACCGATCTGACTTGACTGGAGATGAAGGTGACATCCAGTTATCTCAACAACTGCAACAACAGCAGCAATGATTAGGCCTAGGCCTAAGAGTCTCACGCACAACCACAAATCATTCAACGATCTCTTCTCTGTTAATCCTTCCAATCCATCCATGAAATCACATCAACATGAGCCCTAGGAACTATTGCAAAGTCCCATGCAAAGTTGCACTCGACAGTCCAATTTAACATATGTAATTCAATAAAAAATTAGGAGCCAAGAAAGATGCTGCCACTTGGGCGCTAACAATTTTTTTTTTTTTAGTTTGGGGCCTTTAGGAAATGAACGGCAGCATGTCTAAGCCACGGGGGGGCTCTTGGCTACATTTCTGGTTTTTGGGCAGGGGTGTGCCACCCACAGTTTCAAAATACTACTGTTGGCTAGACCAATTTTCGTCAAGATGATGCCCTTGGCTAGACTAAATTTTGCATCAAAAGTGCCATGAATTGGCATTTTCTAGACAAAAGTTGCCAAATTTTCGTATTCTCTGGACGAAAAAAGAATGGGTTTCTATACAGGAATTACCGAAGTCTGCCCTTGGCTAGAAAAGTATACCCTTGACCAGACTAGAAGTCCGAAAAAGTATACCCTTGCAGACGGCACATCCCCAGACACCTTTGTTATGGAAACCCCCCCCCCCCCCAACCGTGGTCTAAGCAGCTAATGCTTACCAGTCTGAAGACTTTTTATAATAAAACTTAGCATTTCATTGTGTCCAAAAGAAACGGAAGCTGGCAGACAAAAACAGGTTATTTGTGTACAACTCAAAGGTTAAATTGGCAAGTGAAGGGCACCGTGAAGGTTTTTACCAACCAGTGTAGGCGCCAATTTTCGGATAGTGACATCCCTTGTTAATGTTTAAGTAAGGGAGAAGCGCTGAAGATTTGATCACTTTCCTCAATATTTCAGCCATTGCTTAAAACCGCCTTGTCGGCACGTGACCTCGGCATTCTTCTTCAATAAAAACTTCTGCACTACTATTTTTCGGGCACATTGTACGATTAAATCGCCTCCAAGGGTGAATGCAAGTTTGCTGGAGTGGAGTTAATTTCAGTGAAAGTAAATGAATCTGGAGAAATTTGAGAATGTGCACATTTGAAAAGAAGACAATTGCGCTGTGGAGGCGCATGATTGACCCTTTCTCGAAAAATAGCTTTGTTTTCAAATCCTCTTTCCGAGTTGTGCTGTTTTCAAACGAAAACCACTGGCAGATTTCATACAGAAGGGGAGTTTTGCAGAACGCAATGGGAAAATCGTTCATAATTTGATGACGTCATAGTTCTGATGAATAAACCAGTAACTACGAAACCTTTAAACTTTGTAGTACTCTAGAGTTTACCCCACACTATGTGGCTATCTGTTCATAGTAAAAGGGGTTGCCGGATACAGGTAGATTTGGATTTATTTCAAAGCAATAATCGCAATTTTTCAGACAATCTTGGTCAAAATACTTGTGACAAGTTGCAAAATCGCATTACTTCAGTCTTTGATTACGGGCCCTCCGCTCCCCCCGTTTCAATGTTGCTCGAATCAAACGCCATTTGACCTTCTCAACATTGAATTAATCAGGGGCAAGGGGGATTAGAAGGTCCTAAACGTTTGTTTTTGCAGCGATATTCTAGGAAACATCATGAAAAGACCGAAATTTGCCAGAGTCCCAATTTGTTTTGTCCAGAATTGTAGTTTGAATCAGTTTTGTTAATATGAATCATGGAAATAACTTTTAAATTTTGAACGGAAAACCACAACATAGCTAGCAACACGTATGAACAGTGGGATAGTGCTCCAAAGTTTCGAACCACAAAATTGAATTGTTTGAAGACCATAGATAGTAGTGTTTTTAAATGACTTGAAGAGATCACCTCTGGTGGTCTGGTGAGTACCAATCCTATAAACAGATGAGCTTGGCTGAAAGGAATCATGAAAGCAGGAAGGAGAAAGCTTCTTAATAGATTTATAAACAAACGTCAAGATATTTAGGTGCAAACTATCTTTAATTTTCGAGAATTTCAATGACTTGAGAATTGTTGTGCTAGAAGAAGAGAATGTTTCAAATTTGATATACCGAAGAATTTTCTTTTGAATTTTCAAGAGTGGATCCAAGTACGATTCATAGGTCATTTCCCATGCGGAAATACCATAGTTGAGGAAGGGCAAGAAAAGGAGTTATAGAGAGAGATGAAAGTAGGCAAGGGGACATAATGCCGTACTTTGAAGAATATGCCAGCAGTTTTTGAGAGTTTTTTGCAAAGCTCGGTTGTGTGATACTTCCAAATCAGATGTTCATCCATGAGGACTCCTAAAAGAAACTTCACAGACGTAGTCCTTTGAATATTTTGTTTACCAATTTTCAAGTTGCTGTTTTCTGTCAATTTCTTCCAGGGGGAGTGAAAGAATACACAGTTTGTCTTTTCAATATTTAGTGCAAGCTTGTTTGAGTCAAGCCAAAGCTTTACTTTCTTAAGTTCTCTGTCCATCTTTTTGGTGAGTAGCTGAAGGTTACCAGATTCACAGTAAATGTTGGTATCATCAGCAAAAAAGAAAACGACAGAAAATGTGATGAATCTAGGAGGTCATTGATATAAATTAGAAATAGAGGTGGCCCCAGGACTGATCCTTTGGGAACACCACAGGATATGTTAGCAAGAGAAGAAGAATGACTATTAATCGAAACAAACTGCTCGCGATTACCAAGGTAAGATTTAAGATTTTGGTACGAAATATTAGGTTGGGTATCCTTTTCTCAAGAAATTGGTATGGATATGCTTGTTCTTGACTCAAAGAAAATCCTTCATTTTGAAAGTTGAAATCGCAAGAATCAGCATTAGTGGAGCGAAAAGTGACGAACTTGCATGAAACTCTGGTCAAATATGCATTTTAATAGAGTTTAAGCTCATTTTCGATCGCAATTCCGCATTCCAAACGCCTGCGAATTCAATATACACTTAAAGTGCCATTTTTAGACACCAGTATTGGAATAATGCCTTTGGCATTGGAATTGGCATTAGCATCGCTACTGGCATCGATATTGCATCTAAGCGAAAAGACATTTACTACCAAGCTGTATTGTGCCACCAATTAACTTTCTTCGAAGAAAACTGCCAACCTCAGAACCATAAAATTTCTTAACAAAGTCAACTGGTCAGTTCATTGAAGACAAGATGAGCTGAACTGGTAAGGACAAGAACACCTATGGAAAACCAAGCCCCAAGTTGTAAGAGATGAATGAAAGCCTCCCCAATACGAAAGCATGATTTTCTGCAAATAGTTCAAATTAAACCGAACTAAAGTCCACTTGACATGATATATATGACATATAGGAACTGAGACGGACAGTTTCAGATAAAACAGTAGTATATGTACTATCCTACGAAATTTTTCCTTCTCTGAAAATATGTTTTCAACTCTTTGCAGGAAACTAAACTTTCAACGCTTAGACCCGGCGCCTGCACTCCTATATGCATATAGACACCATGCTTGTCCGAAGACTTTTTGAAAAGGGGGTCTGATAATAGCCATAATCTAGGACATAGAATGGCTTAAAAAGGGAAGTTTTTTTATGGACAAATTCAGTGATTTCAAGAAAAGGGATCAGCTTTCAACCTTGATTAACTTTCATCCTTATGTTCTTATTAGCAACTTGCCAGTAACTCTGATGCTTTGATACCAACGGCAAGATCACAAATTAGCCTCATTGGTCCAAATAGGTACCACTAAACAATTCTCACACTCTTTACCATTCTTTCTGGTTGATGTCTCGTTAAAATTCCCCTAACCTTCAAAGTATGAACTTGATGGATACATAATAGTCTACTTTCAAACCTTAAAATCTAATGTTTATTTTCATATGATTAAAGCTGTTAAGAGTGTCTTCATTCAATACATAGGAATGTCATGGAGAAATTTGTAAAACACCATTTCATGTCAGATTGATATCAATCCACAACCTCAGTCTTATTTTTCTATCTATTTTGTGCATTCGGGTTTGCAGTAGAAAATTCGTCCTTCAAGAAAGCATCAAAATTTACCTTTCATAAAGTGAAGAAAAGATTTGGGCTTTTATTCATTGCATTTGAATAAATAAAATGTTTTAGGCCCTTAAAATTTTTTAGTTTGAAAATTATTGATGGGTGAGACCTAAACTTTTTTTACCTGCGTTTTCTGTGATCTATAAACCCTAAAAACTTAGAGGTGATGTCTTGAGCAGTGAAATTTTCGCCTCCACTGACCTAGCAGCCAATGTGTAACATTTTCCACCATATATGGTATCGTATCGCATGTGTACCTTTTTTTGTACGTGTTTATTTAGTTGTCTACTTAATTATATATCTTTATGTGTTGGCCATGGGGTAGACATTGTCTCTTGCTCCTCATGGTATCGTCATCGTAGTGTTGCATAGTAGTTAGAGTATAGTAGATTGTAGCATGTATTGTAAGATTTTTTATATTGATATATAAAAAAAAGACCTAAGCAAGGAGCATTTGCGAACCCCTTTCAAACTCTTGTGTAAGACAACAGTTTTGGCCAATTTCAACTATTGCCTTTTAATTTGGATGTTCTCTTCTAAAGCTGCAAATAACGAGATCAACAGAACACATAAACGTGCACATAGAATATGATGCATCGTTTGTGTTGTGTTTACAAAGAGAGGCAGATACAACATTACACATTAAGAATCTTCAAAAACTGATGTTAGAGGTATTTAAGAATCTGAATTCGCTGAATCCATCATACCTCTGGGATTTTTTCATCACCTCCAGCAAATTGAATACAATCTGAGGATTAAAAACTTGGTTAAATTACCTGAAATAAAAACTCACGCCTTTGGAAGACACTCTGTTACTTTCAGAGGCAGCATCCTTTAGAACACTTTAAGTGACGATATAAAAACATGAGAAAGTGTGGCAGCTTTAAAAAGATAGAGAAAAGGAACGGGGCAAACTGCAGCTGCAAATTATGTTGTTAATAGGACGTTGTATTTTGTTGTATATTATGCAATTATTTTAGTTTTTATTTGGTTGGTTTGAATTAGTTAATGTATACATATATTTATACTGTTGACTGTTAGATATTACCAACATTAAATAATGATGAAATGAAAAAATGATGTTTTAACACAGGCCCAATCTGTGGAGTTTAGCTAAAAAAATAATGTTGGTTAAGAATGGTGAGTTAAGAAAACTGAAAGGAAGTGGCGTGCCTAAGAATTTCCAAGAATCGGTAAGAACAGGTTTGAGCCTAACTGATCTACTCTGAAGGCAAATAATTAATTTTAACACTATCATAAGAAATCTTGCCTATCAGCAAGTAAACCTTTCCATTGTCGTGTCAACGACCTGACGAAAAAGGGTCTAAAGTTTCTTTGCATCTTTGGACTTTCTCCACTCAGATTTCCTGTTGACATTCTTGGTTGCCATTCCTTAAATCAGGGCTTCTGTAAAATGCAGGCCTGCAGGATTGATCAAACGCAAGTCTCATTGCAAGATCAATTGTAGTTTATAAAGGCACGCTACAATAACTGATCGGTTTATGTAAGGCTCGTGCTCACTGTCTATTTTCATCCTTGTCAAGGCCTTTTTTTATCCTACAAGTTACGTAAGTGTTGGTTATAAACCTGCAAAATTTTCATAATGAATTGTGAAACCTATTACTATGGCCTCTGATTTAAGTCTCTCATACAAAGAGTGTCTTCGAAAAATTTTGAACAAGTTGTTGAAGGATGTTTACATGTGAGCGTATCCCCTAAAGCAATTAAGAAATCCATCCATGGAACTTCAAAAGTATCCATTAATATTTCGTATTGGCATTAAAATTCTCTGTAATAGTTGCTCCTGCAAAAGGAATCTTTTCATCATAAGGCAATCAAATACTTTCTCAGCCTCACTCATGATGCAATTTTCTTTTGTGGCATTTGTATGGTGCACGCCCCTTGCCCATTCAATAACTATCCATATTTAACATATTTACCTGAGAAAAGATACCTACCAAAGCAAAGCCTCGTTATGCTGTATAGAAGTCTTGTTGAGCCCTATTTTAGGTACTGCTGCCCTGTTTGGGGACCTTGCGGTGCGTCAGCCCTCGATAAGTTGCAAAAATTGCAAAATCGAGCTGCTAGGATTGTCACAAACAGCCCCTATGACGCCTCACCTTTGCCCTTGATAGGGAGTCTCGGCTGGCTGACGATCAGAGAACTGATCGACTTTGAGACGAGCAAGATGGTCTATAAATCTCAGAATGCCCACGCCCCAGATTACTCGCGAAAAATATTTCAAAAGGTATCTGAAGCTACAAACCGTCAGCTGAGGAACTCTAAAACTGACCTTAGATTACCACTATTGAGAACATCTACTGGTCAGAAATCATCTGCTTACTGAGGGGCTAAGGTCTGGAGTGACCTAGATAGTGTTGCCAAAGGGTGCTCATCATTCTGCTCCTTTCGAAGAAATTATAAAGCCAAACTATGACTCATCTCGTTTTCCTTACCTTTCTTGTCTTAGATTATTGTAAATAGGGTTTTTATATTCTAGCTATTATTAGGCTTTGTTTTGCATGGCTCTCTGACAAACAGTATAACTGAGTGGATTACCATGGATAAAAAATTTAAAATGAAATGAAAATGAAAATGAATAACGAGAACCACAATCAAACAGACCCGTAGATCTGCATTCTATTGGACCTGCGGACCTGTATTTTGTACCATTGCACTGATTTGAATTGAATATCGAGACGAGCTGCAGATAATAATAATAATAATAACTTCTTATTTACAGTTGGTATAAAACTAATGATAGCTCGTACTCTTAAGAAGAGTGAGCTAATAAAAACCAACTATTTAACCTAAGTACAGCAAACCATAATATTTACATCAGAGAGCATAATTTACAATTGCATCCTTCCCCAGCCCATGTTTTGATTTTTTTGCAAAGGGAAGCGACCGTTTCGCTGCTCTTTATCACATCTGGTATGCTGTTCCAGAGTATGCTACCCCTAAAACATATGGACTTCATGCCAAAGGCCACGGTGGATGTGCTTGGAAGTAAAATGGTGTCCTTAATTCTGAGATTATATCTGATCTCTCTTCTCTGGAATAGTTCAGACAAAAATAGAGGGTTCTCATGATGTAAAGTTTTGTAAATCTCTATCATCAGTCTTTGTAAATTCTGAACATGGACAGTTTTTTCATTGCTTCTAACAAGTAGATCAGCAAATGGTGCATTATGGTTATCAAACAAAACACTTAGTGCTCGTTTGTGGATCTTATTGATCTTATTATTGGCACCTTTTCCACAGAACATCCAAATTAAGGGGCAGTATTTAAAGTTTGACATAACAAACGAGTTATACAGTAATCTTTTTTGAGGTTGCTGAAGATATCTTGCGACCCTAGAAAAAGCACTAACACTCCTGTTTGCTTTGACACACAAGGACTCTACGTGAGTATCAAATTTCAGTTTCGCATCAATCGTTATCCCCAAAAGTTTAACTTGATTAGTGGATGGGATTATTTTCTCATTAATTTCCAAGCAAAGTTTGTTGTCTTGATTTAAACCCATAAACATTAGTTGGAATTTCGATGGGTTTGCAACCATCATGTTAGATTCAAACCATTCTAAGGTACTGCGTATATCGATTTCCAGACTAGAGATCACTCGTTCAATTTTCTGGTCACAGGCGAACAAGGTGTTGTCATCGGCAAAGTCACATATTTCTGATTCTTCAATGAAGTAAATCAGGTCATTTATGTAAATATTGAATAATAGAGGGCCAAGTACTGAGCCTTGCGGTACACCAGATGTGATATCGAGCCACGAACTATAACTAGAGTCGATTCTAATTCGTTGTTTTCGGGAAGTAAGGTAGCTGTGGAGCATTCTTAGGCTACCCAAGCTAAAACCATAAGCCTCTAGTTTTGCTACAAGAAGATCATGAGGCAGGCAATCATACGCTTTGGAAAGGTCCATAAGTACCATTCCAACAATACCATGTTTGTCAAGACACTTGCGACATCGTTCAATCAACCTTATCAGGGCATCTTGTGTACTGTATTTCTCGCGAAAACCACACAACAAATCCGATAGATATTGGCTAATGTGAGGTAATATTTGTTTTGAGAGAAGTCTTTCATAAATTTTCGAAACAGAAGAAAGAACACTGATTGGTCTGTAATTAGCGTCGGTCGTGGATTCGCCATTTTTGAAAATAGGTGAGACGTCTGCAAGCTTTAAAATGTCTGGAAAGACATTCATCTCTATTGCGTTGTTTATATGATATGCTATCTCCTTATAGCAGATATTTGAAGCTAATTTTAATTTATCAGTAGGTATAGCTCCACTAGTCTTTTTAGTGGCATTCATCTTTTGAATTTCACTAAAAACCGTAGTATGGTCTACTTGTGAAAATTCAAACTTTTCTCGTGCATTAACCATACCCTTAATCCTTAATATACTTGGATGGTTTGAGTATGCTTGTATACAGTCTTGGATAGGGTCACCCGTAGTTTGCACAGGTTCTTTTATCATCTTTGCAATCTTTAACGTGTCGGTTATATTTGCAAAGTAATGGTTGAAATGCTCACTAACGGCCTGATCGTCTCGAATTACTTTGTCGTTCTCAATCAACACAATTTTTTCGCTAACTACACTACTATCTGAAAACATATTATTTATTTTTTATTATTTTCACATATTTAAGGAGGGTAGCCCTTCAGCAATGCTGATTTTCAAGGGGCCCTCCATTACAAAACTTACAAAATTAAATACTACTATAACCTAGACTAATACAATTCAATTTCTAATACAATAATGAAAACCCTATGATCTAAAATAAATATTTACAATAAAAGAAAATCCATATGGCAAACACAGTTTTAAAAGCTAGCTTTCCCTATATACATTGTTTAAAACTATTGAGGGAGGATGCTAGCTTACTTTCAGCTGAGAGGCCATTCCAAGACTTGGCACCTCGAAACGAAAAACATTTCTGTCCATTTTTTGAGTTTTTCTTTGGTAACCTTAGGTCAGTTGCCGTATTCCTAAGATTCCTAGAGGTCAGCTGGGATGTTTTTGTGAAAAGATTACACATGTATTGTGGAGCCAGCTCATGAAGAGATTTGAAGACCATGATATTAGACTCACTAGCAATTAGTTCATCTATGGTCTTCCAGCCAAGCCTTTTGATAAGTGGCTGGCCCGGAGTATCAAAGCTGCTGCCAGTCACAATACGGGCAGCACGGTTTTGTAATTTTTGCAGCTGGTTGATCTCAGTCACACCACAGCAACCCCAGACTGAACAACAGTAGCGGAAGTGTGGCTCCACGATACCTGTGTACATGGTCCTAAGAGTTTCTTCTGGCAGAAAGGATTTTGCATGCTTCAAATAACCAATCGCTCTTGAGACCTTGGACGAAACTTTCTTAACGTGTTCCTTCCAATCCAAGGAGTTGTCTATCTGCAAACCAAGATATTTGGTTTTTTGAACAACTTCAAGCTCATTATCCCGAATATTCAACTTCAAAGATTCACTCTTATTTTTCAGAGCTTTATGCTTTGGTTTTGTGGAAAAAAGCATGGAATGAGTTTTCATCACATTAAGTGAAAGTTTGTTGCCTTTTAGGCATTTTTCAACCTGCGTAAGATCGTCATTGATGGCCTCATTTAGCTGATTGATATCTCTGGATTGATGGCAAAGGCTCGTGTCATCAGCATACATGGACACATTTGAATTTCGGACAGCTCGTGGGAGGTCATTGATGTAAATGAGGAATAAAAGAGGTCCAAGGCATGAGCCTTGCGGCACACCAACATTTATTTCCTCGATTGACGAGTCAACACCATTGACCCTAGAAAATTGCTTCCGGTTAGAAAGATAAGATTTGAACCATGCTAATTACCGCTGCTGAATACCATAGTACTCTAGCTTTTTGCAAAGAATGTCATGGTCAACTGTGTCAAATGCCTTTTTCAAGTCGATAAACACCAGTCCCACGAGCTTTCCGAGATCCAACCCATGGTACCAGTCATCAGTGTTTTTAAGCAAACATGTCACAGTAGAATGAAGGCGTAAAAACCCAGACTGGTCAGGAGAAAAGTAACCATTATCATTCATGTGTTGGTATAATTGGTTTGTGACAAGTTTTTCAAAGAGCCTTGAGATGACAGGCAAAACTGAAATTGGGCGATAGTTCGACTTTTCAGCCTTGTCTCCCTCCTTAAAAATTGGTGTAACTCTAGCCAATTTCCACGAATCTGGAAATTGGCTCGTTACAAGTGATGTATTAAACAAACATGCCAAAGAGTTCTCAATGAAGGGTAAGGCTAGTTTTAAGAAATTGCAGGAGATGTTGTCCTTCCCAAAGCTCTTTGAAGTTTTCATCTTGGCAATTGCTTCTCTAATTTCCTTCACTTCAATGGCCCTAAATTGAAACCTAACACTGCTATCACTACCAGCAAAGTCGCCAGACAGAAGAGGGTTAGGGGCAGCATCAATTTTGTTAGCTAACTTCTTGCCAATTGTACAGAAGAAATTATTCATTGCGTTGGAGATGTCCTTTTTGTTAACAATTGCATTACCAGAATCCTCAAGACAATCAATGTTACAGGATTTTGATCTCTTATTCAAAAGTTCATTGATTGTCTTCCAGGATTCTTTCATGTTCCCCTTACATTCAGAGCCGAAAAATATTGTTTCTTGAGCTGGACATTAAGAGAATTGACCCTGTTTCGTGCTTGTCTGTATGAATCCATGAGAATAGGTGATTTACTTTTGAGAGCAGCTTTTTTTAGTCTATCCCTAGTCATCATCAGACCCTTGAGGTCCTTATCAATCCAAGGGCAATATTTTTCAGATACGCGCATTTCCTTTAAAGGAGCATGTTTTTCTATTACCAAAGAGAACAAATTAGACCAATCATTGACAAGTGTGTTTATATCATCAGTTTGTTGACTTAGCTTTCATCCACAACACCGGTCGGTTTGATTAAGGTCATCTTAATCTTTGTCATACGCCAAGTAACCATCAAGTCCCTATACTTTTTTTTTCGTCTTCTGTTTCTTCTGTCATTTAGAGTAGTTACGTTGCATTATTTTAATTACTGGAAATGAACGGTTGCGGAAAGACAGTGGTATAATCTTCAAATGAAAACCCTGGCTTTCTGCAATTAATCCATTGATCAAATTTGACATAATTCGGTGGGAAGCAGGGAAATTGTTCTGAAACTCCTTTCCCACAGTCCTTTTGCCGCAAGCGTTCATTTTAATTGATTTAGGTTGTAGTTAGCGTACAGTGATTAGTTTACAAGTATTCTTCGTTTTCTTTTGTGTATTGTCCTAGTAGTGTTATATGTAAGAACGTGGGGTAGTCATGCCATTTTGCTCCTCACGTTATTGTCCCTGTAGTGTTGTGCAGTTGTATAGTATTAATATGTAGAGTAGGTAAACATGTATTGTAAGCATTTTATATGGATAAAAAAAAAAAAAGTTTGTTGGAACATTCGTTCCCAACATATACCAGAAACATCAGACAGGAATCCATCCTTTTTAAAGTTTTTCATACTCCGAGTTTTTATCATTTTATGGTCTTTTTCGACTGCTCCATTGAACTTTCGAATACAGTAGATAATAAAATGATCGCTGAGAGCAACCTCATGGACCCCTGCCTTTATAATGTTTCTAGCACATGTTGTGGCGACGTGGTCAATGATTGTTGCTGTTTCAAGGGTGACTCTTGTTGGCTCATCAACAAGCTGCCTGAAACTGAACAGCTCATAGATACTAGCCATGTGTTTAGCATTGTTATCGATGAGCTGATCACCTGTCCTCCTGGTGAAATCACAGTTCGTGTCACCAAGGAGGATCATTCCCTTGCCTTCCCTATCCAAGTAGGCAAGGACTTTTTCCAGCTTATCAAATGAGCCAACAGTGTCACCGGGTGGTCTGTACCATGCAATGACAAGGAATGGCTTGCTCTTTGGGGGCTCAATCTCAATACAGAGAAGCTCAAGACCCTCAGAGGGGACATCGCTCCTGTTCTTGGCCCTGGCTGAGTCCCGGACATAGACTGAGACCCCTCCACCATTGCATGTTCTGTCAAGGCGAAACTGCTGGTAACCCCGGATATCTGTCAGTTCTTTTGGAACTAACCTGTCAAGCTTTGTTTCATTTAAGGCAAGAATATGGATACCCAGGTTCTTTAACAGCAGTTTAACCTCATCAAGGTGGCTACGGAGGCCATTTACATTAAGAGAGGCAATTGCCATGCCTTTCCTGAATCCTAGATGCTGTTGACACGAGCCACCACCAACACTGTTGGACTGGGAAGCATCCTCAACCCCAGATTCTAGAGAGAGGGGTGGAGGTAGATCAACTACTCCCTCCCCAGTAGACCAGCTACTATCACCCAGACTTCGTATGAGCTAGCAAATTCCTGGCAAACAAGCGATTACCCTCAGGGGTGAGATGCATACCGCCTTTATCCAAATGTTTGAAGGCGATATTTCCATGATCTATGAAATCCCACCCCTTTGTAAGACAGTATCGCTTGAGTGCCTGGTTTGCTTCGACTACATTAACATTCTTAGGTGGGTCGTACCCCTGTAAAAATATAGAGGAAAGTGTTATCTTTATGCCAGGTTTCACTTCTTGCAGTCTTTGGCTGGCTGTGTCTACGTTGTCAATTATTTTCTTACGGGGGATGCCTTTGGATATGTCATTGCTTCCTATGTGGATTATCACTTCCTCAAATTTGTGTAGCTCGCTATTAATGGTTTGTTTGTGTCTAGATATTATTTGATCACTCTTGATTCCTCCAATTCCCTTCGCTGCAATCGATTTCGCTAATACCTTTTTTTCATCAAGTCTTCGCACGTGTGAATCACCAAGCAACAAAGTCTTTTGGGTGTTCTCACTCTTGCTTTCCGATTCAGAACTGGTAGTTGTATTGTTTCTTTTCTGTTGAGTTTTCTTTTTGCTCCGCTTATTCCCTTGGGATACTTTGGCTACTTCCAATGTTGCTTTGGTCGTCGTTTTCGGGGAGAGGTCTTCAGGCTGTGCTTTTTGTTTGGTCTCTAGAGATTTCAAATAAACAAATTCATTGTGCTTCTTAATTCTAACCTCTTCCCATTGGTCTTTGATACTTTGCTCTGCACAATCCATGGGACTTTCGCTATTGTCTGCCGAACTGGTTATTTGCTCTGGGACAATCGACTCATTGTTTGCCAAGAGAGTTTCTGGTGCCTTTGATACTGCAGTCTCGTGCACAACTTGTTTAACATTGGCTATTTCATTTAGGCAATTCTCTAGGGACTGGATTCGGAGTTTCAACTTTGTGTTTTGATCGGTTAAATCCTTGTTGATACCAATTTCTGTGTTTAACAAATTTTGGATTAAAGAATCATTGTCGATAAGCTTATTGATGGTTGCCAAAAATGGATTCGCGGAAGATTCCTCAGGTACCAGCTGCAGCGTATTTGAAGGGATTTCTTTGACTGGCGTTTCAATACCATCAAGAAATTCAAGGAAAGAGTCATTATTTTGGTCTTCTGCTTCTGTCGATTCATGAGATTTTTCAGGTGAGGGATTCTTTCCAATAAAATATGAATCCTTTCCTTTTACCTCTTTTACATGCACTCTCTCTGTGTCACTAAGCGAATGGAGTGCTTGTAGAACTGCTCGTCTGTCTGCACCAAGTTTTTTTGCTAGATAATCTGGAATCGATTTCTGGTCAGGTCTTTTTTTAGAATGGTATCGCAGAACATTGATAGCATCGAAGATTCCATCTTCAATTTGAATCTTCATCGGATCTGTTCTTTTTTTAGTAGATTGAAACGCTGACGCTCCACCTTGACCTGCCTCAGGAGGATGACACGCTTGTAATGGTGCCGAGGCATCGTTAGGCCCATCATGCCTTATCGATTCATCGCGGAATATTGTGCGTTTTGCATCTACGTTTGAGCAGAATTCGGTTGGAATCGGTTCTGCAGGCTCCAAATTGTTTGTCTTTGCTTTTTCCCTGACTTTGGTCATCTTTCAATCGTGAAATTAGCGATAAATATTAGCACTGAAAATCTAACGTGTTGTGAGCACTTGACAATGACAATCTATAGGTTTAAGGGTCTTCCAGAACCGTTTGCTTTTCGCCACATCCTTCAGGTCTAGGTTTTTGAAATATTCCTTTTTTGCACGCCTGTTCATTTTGGCAATAAGATTCCTTTGTTCACGATATCTTTGCAAATCACTTTCATCATGTGACTTATTTGCTTTATTCTTAAGTCGGGTTCTTTGCATCATTGCCTTTCTTAATGTTTTTGACATATGAGGCTTGTTGTTCCCTCTGACAGTAACGGTTTTATGAGGGGCAAATTTGTCCAGGGTTTGATCAAAAAGACATATGAAGGCCTCGATATTATCAGGACTGTTTTTTGCAAGGTTTGCAGAGAATTCAGACAAGAAGTTTTCCTCAGAAAACTTACGGTAGTCCCTATACTTTATTTTCTTAGGAGGCAGCTTATGATTTTGTAGTTTCAGGATCGTAAAGATCATGTGATGAAAGTCGCTAAAACCGGTTTCAAACGTCTGGGTTTCCTTAAAACTATGTTTTCGGTTCGTTAACATGAGATCAATGCAGAGCTGCAGAGGCAATGTCTTTTGTTTCCTCTCAGGGAAGAGCTGGGTTGGTCTAGCCATGGCGGGAGGAAGACGACGAGCTGAAAATGTCTCGCATGTGATGAATACAATTCGATGAAGGCAAGTGGAGTGTAAAGATCAACAGTACGTTGCTAGATAACAGGGCAGCATTTCGTTTTCAATAGACCGCTGAGTTTGTTTTGATTTCAAGATTGACCAATCAGATCACGCTATTTTTAAAGATGGCGGCTCGCTGTAAACTAACCAAGCCTCAAAAAAGGGCTAAAACGCCTCTTTCTTTTTGTGCCACGGATTTGCTGTTTTCGAATGTTTTCAAACAACGACAACAAATTTCTTAAAGATGAACTCTGATGTACACTTCCAGTATGCATTTTCTCGATATTCAGCATAAATCAAGATTAACACGGTTTTGAAAATTACTTGGAAATCAAAACATTTGTTTGTTTGTGAACTTATTTTATTTCGATTTTGCTCCTAGTTATACATACAACTAATCTAAATCGAAACAAAACATGTCCGAAAAGATTATTTTACAAGTCAGTTCACTTTGAAATCGACAAATAAAAGTAGATCTCTAGTCCTTTTGAGTTAAAATTATGTCAAAGGGGTTGATTTTTTGGTCTATTAGAAGTGTAGGCAGGAAGCGGGCCTGTTGCGATTTTGTGTTAACGGTCATAGAATCAAATTATTTGGACATTTGTGACGAACTGAGATCGCAAGCGCTTGCGAGATCAATGTTTCATTAAAACAAAGTTTCGAATCTAAACTGACGACAGCTAATTGTTACAAAGATCGCTCTGACAGATCAGGAGAGCACTTGGCAGCATCTCAAGGCTCTGTCCACCAGCACCCGTTATCGTCTGTTGCCTCCGACTCATCAAATTCCTCTGGCACTGTTTCATCATTATCATCACCGTGATCAAGATATCGTCTTTGAGAGTTGTGGAGCCAGATTAAAACCAAGGTTTGCCCTCATCATCATCGCTTCCATTTCGGACATCAAGAACCCAAGAAGTCGAAACAAATGATAGGGGATCAGCTGCACTAGCTGATTGCTTGCAAGATGCATTTTGTGTGAAATGAGTGAACTTTTTGCCACAACCATGAACAATCACGCGGGCAGGACTCATCAAATAACATCCGCCTTTAGTGAGAACAGGCTTGTCTCCACAACTCCCATAGTCCTATAACGGCAACGGATCTTGTAGTCTGATATCCAAAAGAAGGACGGGTAAGTTCTACATTTACTTTGCTCACAATTTTTCTGAGGAAATACACGAACTTTTTTGTAAGAAGCTAAGAATTTGGGCCAGTACTGAAAGTTTCTTACAATTATCAAAATTTGAATAGGGTGTCGGCGGGGGTAATCGGACAGCGGTGGTAATCGACCACTTTTGAATAAACCTAAGAAACTGAGGGGTAAATCATATTCGCAATAACTTTTAACACGTGAAGGTGGTTGTTTGCATTATATTCTGCCAGTTTACATAGTAAAAATCTCCAGGGAAAACCCTCTTCAATGCAAAACGCGATCAAATAAGTCACTATTTATTCCTACTCGGCGTGACTGCGGTCAAGAAATTGTCGTTCAGAAAGTTGGACCTTCATAAGAAGCTCTGAATTCGTGGCAGAAAGAGGCAACAATTTTAATTGAACTAAAGAAATAGAATGTCTGACATGAGACCGAAATGCAGTAAGGTGGCTGAAACTTAAAAACCTTCCACTAAAGGGGGGACAGCGTCTTTTGTTTCGATTGCCGTGACAAAGTTGCGGAGGTGGTTTTCGGACACCCAGTAAAAGTCGAGCTCGAAGATGCTTTTGGAGTCCTTTGCCCACAGCGATTGTTTTCGGAAGCAAAAAGGAAGGCTTTTGTGCAAACAAAACACAAATTAATATGCATATTATGCTTAAGCATCTGATACTTTAAATCAACGTTTTGTCTGCTATTTAATAAAGTATACATTACCACCAGCTGGGGGCAAGGTCAGTGACCTCTTCGGGTAACCAGTCCATTTCTTTCATTCAGAAGAAAACAATTTTGCACAGATATCTTGTAACTCTTAAATTTTATAAATTGGCGTAAAATGATTCTTGATGCTAAAACATCTTCCGTGAAATTTTCAAATTAGAGTATAACTTAATTTGATTTAAAAACCAACACATCGCCAATGAAAAGTAATGGTGAACTCTCTCAACTGGATAAGAACCGTCTTCATTTTTCTCTAAAACATCTAGGATTAACCTGCTTTTGTTAATGCAATTCGCTTTTCATAATATTAGTGAAGAGCTTTGCTAGTGATACCAATATCTCATTTTGGAAAATCCAAGAGTTATACTCTGTTAAATTGTGTTGTTTTGTGTGTCTTGTAGGTTTTGCTGTAAACAAAAGCAATGACAAAAGGTTGTAGTTTTACAGAGTACATCAAGTTAAGCAGACAAGTCCATAGAATGAATAATTTCATAGTATGAAACAAAAGAAGCGATTTCTTGGCATAATCTGAAATTTTAACTTACCGTCCGAAAACCACCGCCGGTGTCCGAAGACCACCGCCGAGCTCAGCAGAAGAAGCATCAACCCTAAAAGCGAATCAGGCAAAGTCGAAACCTTTGAGTAAATATGTTTAAAGAGCTGCTATTTTGCTGGATGACTTTAGTTTTTGTCTACGATGTATTTTTCTCGTCTACAAATTCAATTTCCCTTAAGTGTCCGATTACCACCGCCGGCGAACAGGGGGGAATTTGGTTCTGAGCCAATCAGCGACTTTGTTTACATCGGAAACAACCAATCATATTGCTTCATAAAACAATAGGGACAATAGAGGTCTTGACGTCACATATGACGAACACAGATGTAAACAAATCTCCTCGCAGCTTCTCGCTGCAAAACCACCGACTCTAAAATCGACATGATACACTACATTTTAGGGTACTACAAAGAATATCATGACTTCTTCGCATTATTTATGAGTTGATCTTTGTTCTTACCGAGAAAATTTTTGTTATCTGCCGTAAGAGCAGAGAAAGCGTCAACATTAAAACAAGCATTTTCAACTGTATTTGCTTAGCCCCATGGTCGCACCTCTGGTGGTTATGGTCATTTTGAAGTGCGTTCTTCGAACATATCTGCATGAAATTTTCCGTGTGTTAAACACCATTCGAAAGGAAAAGCATCCCCTTTGAAACAGAGCGTTGTATTGCATTCTTGAGCACCACAATTACATTTAAAACAGCGAAATGTTTTGAGGCAAAGTCGATGAGAAACCCAAAGCCCTAATGTCACAAACAGGTCGCAAATATCAGAAGGTACTAACCTGTCCTCCATTTGCGATGATTAGCGAAAAACAGAGAAGTCTACAAATCTACACAAACAAATTTAGCAAGGATAAAGTAAACTATTTCCACAAATTTACCAGTGCAGTCTTTACTGCACCATCAAGTTGATCTAAGGTCTATGCCATACAAAACCTGAACTGAGTGGCGAGAAATTGATTAAGTCTACGAAATAGTATTTGTCTGCAAGACAAATCGATTTCTGATCTTGAGATAGTTCTTTACAGTATTTTGTATTAAAAGTTGGGAAATAGACGACCAGGTAACTTCTGACAAGAGAGTCAGGTCAGAAATAATCGAGGAGTCTGAAGCTGTTGACTGTTGACATGTTTTTATTGTCCCATATCCTAAACTTGTTACATCTTGTTTGCTTGATTTTTGCAAGAAATTTGGATTGGAATACCGTGGGAAAGTCTGTTAACTTTATTTGCGCCCAATTTTTATGGTAAAAGTTTCTTGCAAAGTTTCTTCATTTAATTTCATAAACTGAATCTAACAATTCATCACATGCCATATTTTGAGCTCATATCAGTGAAGAAGCAAATCATAAATGACAATTATATCGCCATTTGGTATCATTTGCTTGACAATGCATTTATTGTTGAGAAAACTTTGCAATTCATGATCTATAATTTATTCAATGATTTCTTTGGGGGTATTGCGGCCAAGCTTGCAGAGAAATTTAAAAAGAATGACAAAGTAGAGAATCTTAAAAAACGGACCAACGAGTCTTTCAAATTTGAAGCAACAACAGCTAAAAAGGTTAGCGACATAATAATGAGGCTAAAAAATGGCAAGTCCACAGGGGTGGATGGAGTAAGTGTTAGGCTTCTAAAAGCTGGGGCAGCAGAACTAAGTCTATACCTATCATACATTTTAAATTTTTCACTCAAAGCTGGTGAAGTTCCGGAATGCTGGAAATGCAAACGTATTGTTCCAATCTACAAAGGTGCAGGATCAGAAATGGACTGTGGTAACTATAGACCCATATCAATACAACCAATACCTTTAAAGGTTTTGGAGCAAGTTGCAAATGTGCAGTTACAGAACTACCTAACGAGGCTGAATCTCTTCAATGCATACCAATCCGGCTTTCGGAAATCCCATTCGACTGCAACGGCTGTAATAGATGTATCTGATTATATCCACGAAAAGATTGGTCAAGGCTATTATGTAGGAGCTATCTTTCTAGACCTGGCCAAAGCCTTCGACTGTGTCGACCATTGTATTCTTCTTCATAAACTTAACTGCTACGGAATTTGTGGGACTGAAAACAGATGGTTTGAGTCAATTTTAAACAAACGAAACAGTTTACTAAGTTGAATAATGTGAAATCAGACCTCTTAGATGAAGAACCTTATGGTGTACCTCAAGGGTCTGTTTCAGGCCCTCTACTGTTTTTGCTACACATAAATGACCTTACCGATGCCATAAATTGTAAAAGCCATCTTTATGCAGATGATACAGTTATGATCATAGCTGAGAAGAGTGCTGAAAAACTTGAAAGCAAGCTCCATATAGAACTTAGTAAAGCAGAAATTTGGCTTTCTAACAACAAGCTGACACTTAACATCAAGAAAACAATGTACATGATCTTCTGAAACAAGAGAAAATCGAACAGACTAAAAGAACTTAACATCCAGATTGGAACAGAGAAAATTAAAAGAACAGAAAGCTACAAATACTTAGGAGTTCATTTTGACAGTCAACTTAGTTGGAAAGAACATGTTAAAAGAACGTGCGCAAAAGCTGGCGTCAAACTGAGAAAGATAGAGAAAGCGCTACCTCATCTAACATCTCATACAAAGAAGCTCCTTATCAACAGCCTCGTAATGCCGTATTTCCACTACTGCAGTGAAGTTTGGTCTTCAGCTAGCAAGACATGCTTGAAAAGACTTGCAAGGCAATTTAAGAAATCTCAAGACCTGCGAGGTAAAAATTGCGATCAAAGAGAGAATAGCCTACTTGAAAATATACAAAAAAATATAGCAATAATGACATTTAAAAGCTTGAACGATCTCACTCCAGTGTACCTAAAGCAATGTTTCCAGTATTCAACTAATGTGCATGGATACAATACAAGATCAGCAAAAGGTAAAAAGTTATATGTCTCACAGAAAAGAAACACCTGGCAAATTAGAACATTCAAAGCAAGGGCTATTGAAATATGGAATGCTTTACCAGCATCAACAACAACGCTGAACAGTTTGCTCCTTTTCAAAACAGCACTTTGATTAGATTTTTATATCTATGACTTTTAATAAATTTATCGTAAATAGTGGTTCTTACGATTCTTTTTTATTGTAATTCAAGTATTTTAACTAACACCCAACTTTTATTTATAGTGGGCCCTGTTGTAAAAAATTGAACTTTAGGTCGATTAGTACAGGCTACCCACTTTAAACATTAGCTATTATTATTATTATTATCATTATTATTATTATTATTATTATTATCATTTTTATTATTATTATTGTTATTATTATCATTATTATTATTATTATTTTATTATTATTATTATTATTGTTATTATTATTATTATTATTATTATTATTATTATTATTATTATTATTATTATTATTATTATTATTATTATTATTATTATTATTATTATTATTATTATTATTATTATTATTATTATTATTATTATTATTATTATTATTATTATTATTATTATTATTATTATTATTATTATTATTATTATTATTATTATTATTATTATTATTATCTAGAATTGAAACCGTTTCTTAACTTTGTTTATTAAACTTTGATAACTCTTAGGGAACAACTTTTCTAGGAGAGGCCAAGTTTCTTTCAAGCGGTTTCTTATAAGGGACATCTCCCAGAGAGGGTTCAAGAGGCATTTTGGCGGTACTGAGATAGTTTGGTTCAGGACTTGCCCTAGCTGTCTTGTAAAAAAGAACTAGGTAGTTTATCCTTTCTTTCTTGCTTACTAGACGACTTGGGCAAGTCCAGGTCAGTATCGTAGAGCCTTAGAGCGGTCAATTAAAGAAGGGATCCAGCCCTTCGCTCTTGAAATAGACTCTCTCAATTTCCAGAAAAGACAGTGCTAGCCACCGTAGACCCATTATTCAAAAAGAATGATAATTTCTTCCATTTGGATGATGATTTGTTCTCGTAGGCGACCTTTATGTAAGAAAGACTCCTATGGAAAGTGGTATGCAAAGTAAACTATTTGCGGTTCTGACATGGGTTTGGGAGCAAGGGAGAAACAGCAAACCAGAAATTATAACAGATTGGGAGAGCATATGTCCCCAGTTCTTTCCAAAATGCAGAAACATCAAAAACAATGCATTTACTGGAATGCAAGCTTGAGGCGGTTGTCTGTGCTCAAGGCCCTTATCACCCAGAGCAGAGTCTGAAAATTTGGCCATTCTTGTACTGACTGCCCCCTCCCCCCCCCACCCCACCCACTTGAAACCTGACTTTCTGCCGCTGCTCTAAGACGTACCGAGACTTGAAAAGATGGAGAAGCTGGCTGCTTTCAAAGAGAACCAAGTACGGAATGATCGCCCTTGTCAGCCTCATACTCTCCCCACTGTAAAAGTCCTTGATTGCAAGATATCATAATGCACCAGTATGATAACTGAGTTGCACATTTCATCTGACCTGACCTGAACTCAATAAAAAAATTGAAAAAGAATTCTCTCAAGATCAGAAATCGACTTGTTTTGCAAAGAAATACTATTTTGTAGACGTAATGAATTTCTCGCCATTTCAGTTGAAACTTTGGATGGCATAGACCTTAGATCAACACGATAGTGTAGTAAAGATTGCACTGGCGAAACTTGTAGAAATAGTTTAATTCATCCGTGCTAAATGTGTTTGTTTCACATGGAGAGCGTAGATTTGTAGACTTCTCCAGTTTTGGCTAATCATCGCAAATGGAGCACTGGTGAGTACCTTCCGTCAATATCAGTAATTATTTCCCTCAGCTCGAAGAATTTTAATTTCTCAATCGAAGGTCGGCACAAGCAGATCTGGAATTTCTTGACGAGAAAAAGGCAGAGTAGCGGGTAATTCATATCAATTATATAATCGCAAACTATTCTTAAAGACTTGAGTCGAACAAAAATTGCTGCTCGAAAACTGAAAAAAACTAAGTCATTAAACACGATGTGAACCTCAACAGCATTCAAATAGGCCAGGGCTAGGCTATGCACATATTCTGAAGCAGAAAGCCGACAAAACTCAAAACCGTAAAAGCGCATTTATCGAAAATTTAGAGAAAAGTTGACCTGATGTTTAGAAGAGGGCGCAGGGTGCTGAATCCCAAACGTCAAATTGACGTTTGGTGTAACAAAATCGATTTGTGAATTTTCCCGTAGGACTTTGGGTTTCTCATCGACTTCGACTCCAAACATTTCGCAGTTTTAAGTGTAATTGTGGAATTACAAGTTAAGATCAACAAGGAAAAAGGTAAAACTTTCAAAACAAATATGGGCGTACCACAAGGAGACTGTCTAAGCCCAGTACTTTTCACTCTATATCTTGCGCAAGCCCTTAACCCACCCAGAAATGAAGATCATAGTTATGCTAGACCCGCAGTAGCAGCCGAAGAACTTTTACCACACCACCTTAATGATCACACTTAAAGATCACACTTATGCAAGACCGAAAAATGGCGGAGATCGCAGAATGGTCGTTAATTTTTGCTCTCCGTAATTTGGCAATTTTCTGGCTTATCAAATAACTCTTTACTTCGTCTTTTACAATGTTTTTAGAATAAATAATAGGTTCAGCCATGGCAGTTACACTAGAGGTCGTAAAAGAGCTTCTGGAGGCACACCGAGGATCTTTTCAATGGCTAATGGATGACATGAAAGCCGAAGTGAAGGGCCTAAAAAAAGAGTTTGATGATTTCAAGGCTTCAATTCAATTTGTCAGCAATGAAAATGATTCTATCAAATCAACTATAAAAGTGGCGGAGGAAAATGTAAAGAAACTAACAAAGAAACTTGAAGTTGTCGAGATTGACATGTATGATTCTGTTGAGGATATGCTAAACAAACAGGAATACATGGAGAACCAGTCACGCAGGAATAACTTGAAATTAATCGGCGTTCCTGAGGACCCATCGGAGCAGACATGGGATGATACAGAGAAAACTGTTAAAGCCTTGATTAAATCTGAACTTGGTATAAATGAAGACATTTTGATAGAAAGGGCTCATAGGATTGGTAAACCTAATCACAACCCAAAGAAAGGCAGGAAGGATGGTTGGTCCAATGGCAATAATGAAGGCCCAAGGCATATCGTAGCGAAATTCCAGTCATGGAAAGTGAAAGAGAAGGTTGTACAAAAGGCAAGAGAAGTCAAACCTGATTCAATTAAATTTGTTAATGATTTCTCAAGACGTACCATGGAAAAAAGATCAAGCCAGATTCAAGATATGATTAAAGCTCGTAAGGCAGGTAAAGTGGCCTATTTTGTGAATGGTAGCAAGTTAGTGATCAAGGACAGACAACCCAGTAATTATGTTCACAGGCAGAATGTAACCAAGCAGCATGAAAAGTCTCCTGTCAAACCAACCAGCTCTACTTTAGATGGTAGTTCAGAAGGTGATGATGAAGTTGTTTTCAAAGAATCATAGACTCACTGCTGGACCAATGAACAGTAAAATTGTGTTTTTTTTTCTTTTTTCTTATCTTTCATTTCAGTACAGGGCTGAGTTATGACGAAACCATCTAGGTATCCATGTGGCATCTGCCACAAAAATGTTGGTGAAAATCAAGCAGCAATTTTTTGCACAGAATGTAACTCTTACGTACACATTAAATGCAATGACACCTCACTTTCTGACTATAGAATATACCAGGCTGAGCCTGATGATATTGCATGGTTCTGCAAAAACTGCACTACAGCTCTATTTCCATTTGGTACCCTTGAATGCGAAGAGTTATCTAGCCTTTACGATTTTGACCTACCTTCATTTGTTGATTTTGCTCCATCATTTGAAGTCACTTCAAATCTTACAAGCCTACCTAACTTAGAAGACTATGATATAGATGAACACTTACCTTCAAATATCAATTCTAGCTATCATTCTGCTGATGATTTGGCTAATTGCTGCTCTTCTGGTTCTGATTTGTCTTTATTACATATGAATATTAGGAGTCTCTCATGTCATTATGATGAGCTTGTCTCTACCTTAGTAAATCTTGGGGTAAACTTTGATGTTGTTGCTGTTTCTGAAATTTGGCATACTTTTGACAATCCTATACAAATGAATGTGGAAATTCCTGGCTATAAACTCTTTCTCGGTCAGTCACATAGCCAAAATAGTGGTGTAGGACTTTACATTAAGTCTTGCCTTGCACCAATTCATAGGGCAGATCTTAGTAAAGACAGTAATGACTTTGAGACTGTGTGGGTTGAAGTTGAAAACAAGCATGGCAAAAATTATCTGTTTTGTTGTGCGTATCGCCATCCAAGTTCTAACTTTGATAATTTTTCTAACTATTTACAAGAAATTCTCTCTACTCAAGCTGTTGCAGACAAGCAACTATTCATTCTAGGTGATTTCAACAGTGATCTTTTGAACTACAACTCTCATACACCCACTGCAAATTTTGTAAATTTGCTTTTTTCAAAACAACTTCTTCCATATATTGTTCATCCATCCAGAGTATCTGGGAACTCTGCTACTCTTATTGACAATATTTTTTCAAATATATGTGATCAGGAAACTGTAAGTGGAAATATATTGATGCAATTAACTGACCACTTCCCCCAATTTTGATAGTCAAGCATGAAGGCATTACATATGAGGATCTATCATACTACCAACATGATTACTCTAAACTGAATGCTGAAAGGCTTCAAAATGACTTTGCTAACATAAACCTCAATTACCTGAATGATGACAGTCTAACCATAAATGCTAAATTTAACTTATTCCTCTCTAGTCTTGACAAGTTGGTTAACAAACATGCCCCTTGAAAGAAACTCAGTAAAAATGATATTAAATTAAGAAACAAACCATGGGTCAGCACTAAAATTCAAAAAATGATACGGGTCAGAGACAGGTTATTCAAAAGGTTAAAAAGGAGTGATGATTAATTAGTTAAGGATTCGTATAAAAAAATTAGGAATCAAGTTACAACTGCTTTGAAAGAGAGCAAAGCTTCTTATTACTATAACTACTTTCAGTCAAATAGCAACAACATGAAACAACTATGGACTGGCATAAAATCAATCATAAACATAAAGAAATCTAATGTTAATGTTATAACAAAAATCAAGGACTCTAATGGTGATATAACATCTGACCCAGCTGTAATTGCTAATGTTTTCAATAAGTTTTTTGTTAATGTCTCTCATAATGTTACTAAATTCATACCAAGATCTAAAAAGTCACCCATGTGCTTCATGGGTAAGAGAGTCAATGACTCATTGTTCATTTCTCCATCTGTTGCTTTTGAAATATCTGACATAATTAATCTGCTGAAAGTGGGCAAATCTATAGGCCCAAACAGTATCCCAATTAAAATTTTAAAAATTTTATGTCCAGTGATATCCTCTCCATTGTCTCAACTCATAAATGACTCATTTCAATGTGGCATTTTTCCTGATAAAATGAAACTTGCAAAGGTCATTCCCTTGTTCAAAAAAGGTTGTGTTATTACAACATCTAATTATAGACCCATATCCCTTTTGTCAGTTTTCAGCAAAATTACAGAAAAAGTAATGTACAAACGTCTGTATAACTTCTTAGGGCTACACAATGCTTTATATTCTATGCAATTTGGTTTTCGTGCCAGCCATTCTATAAATCATGCACTGATTAGTATGACAGAGAAGATAAAGGAAAGCTTAGACAACAGAAGATTTGGTTGTGGATTTTTCCTTGATTTGCAAAAAGCATTTGATACTGTAAACCACGAAATTCTTTTGGACAAACTTGAACACTATGGAATACGTGGACCAGCTTTAAACTGGTTTAGATCCTACCTCTCAGATAGAAAACAATATGTTTCTGTTAATGAGTTTAATTCCAACCTACTTAGTGTTACATGTGGGGTACCCCAGGGCTCTGTCCTTGGTCCTCTGCTTTTCCTTATTTTCATAAATGACTTACCTAACTCATCTCCTAAGTTTTGTTTTTATCTTTTTGCTGATGACACTAACATATATTTTGAAGCTGATAAAATTAGTGAACTTGAAAAAGTTGTCAATAAAGAATTAGGTAATGTTAAACAGTGGCTTGACGCTAACAGATTGTCTGTAAACATTGAGAAAACTAACTTTATAATTTTCAGGTCACAGAGAAACCACCCCCTAACAGATAATATTAACATAAAAATTGGTAAACAAAATGTAAAACGATCTCAATATGTTAAATTCCTAGGTATTCTACTTGATGAAAATCTCGGCTGGAAATACCATTTGAGTGAACTTGCCAAAAAATTAGCAAGAACTGGTGGCATGTTTTTCAAGATAAGACACTTTCTTCCTGTTGATGTTTTGATATGTCTTTACAATTCTTTGTTTGCTTCTTTTCTTCAGTATGGAATTGTGGTTTGGGGCTTTGCATATGATGTTCACATTCAACCAATTTTCTTATTGCAAAAGAGAATAATCAGAGCTATTGCCTTTCAAAGTTTTTCCTCGCCTTCCTCTCCTATCTTCTCTGATCTAAAGATCCTGAAACTGCAGGATTTGTTTCAACTAAAACTTTTTTCCTTTGTTTATGAATGTATCAAAAAGATTTCTCCTGTCTGCTTTCACAATTTATTTGAATCAATCAAATCCATTCATCAACATGATACTCGAAAGGCTTCTAAGAATGACATTTTCTTGACTCGGAAAAACACTCTTCAATATGGTATAAGATCTGTTCGTTTCACTGGTGCTGAATCCTGGAATAGCATTCCTACAACTATTAAAGAATCTGTATCCTTGGTTTGCTTTTGCTATAAACTAAAGTCATATCTACTTGCAAAAAGCAATGGCAACTAACCCTTGAAATTTTCCACACTCTTTTCATATCCCTAAATAACCAAATTAGAGATTCCCATTCAAGTAATCTAATTTGATCTCTGTGAAAATCTTTTTGCGAGCAGGGGGTCTCCCTCCTCGATTAGCCTTGCTATTTAGGGAGTTCCTCCTTTAAATGATTCCCCTCCATACATATCAAACTGATATTTTTTGTCTCATGCAAATTTGTTACTTTTCTATTTGACTGTAAAATTATTTGTTATTTAAATTTGTTGTATTTTAGTTATGAAATGTATGTTGTGTGGAATTTAAAATATATGAACCTTAACCTGAACCTGAAAAATAATCACTTTGAATTAAGCCAACAGTACGCAGATGATATAAGCTACATTTCAGATTCAGATTACATCATAGAAAAGCAAAGAAATTTAAATGTTAATAGAGATAAAACAGAGGAGTATAAAATAACAAGGAATGGAAGTGAAGAGTGGAAAAAAAGCAAATACCTAGGAAGTCTGCTAGAAACACAGTCAGACATTACCAGAAGAAACGGACTAGCCATACACACCTGTAACATGCTGAAACACATAAAAGAATCACAGAAATTGAACATAGATACAAAGATTAGAGTATTTGATACATTTGTTACTAGTGTATTTCTCTTCAACTGTGAACTCTGGACCTTAAGAAAAGCCCAAGAAGAACAGATAGATACTTTTCAAAGAAAACAACTAAGGCGAATAATAAAGATAAGATGGCCCAGAATCATCTCAAATCAGAATCTTTATGATATAATAAAAGTAGAAAAGTGGAGCAAAGAAATTAAGAGGAGAAGATTAAGTTGGCTAGGACATTTGCTCAGACTGCCAGAGGAAGCAACAACCAAACGAACCCTATATGAAGCACTAAGACCTGTGAAGAAACCCAAAGGCAAACCAAAACTCACTTGGTTAGGCCTCATCGATAAAGATCTAGGAGGACAAGGCCTGAATGTAAAAGACACAAACAAATTAAAGAAACTAGCAAATAATAGAAACACTTGGAGTGGAATTATCAGGCTCGCAATGTCAGGGACTGACGTAACAACGTAATTTGATGATGATGATGATGATGATGATGATGATGATGATGATGATGATGATGATGATGATGATGATGATGATGATGATGATGATGATGATGATGATGATGATGATGATGATGATGATGATGATGATGATGATGATGATGAAGTGTAAGTGTGGTGCTCAAGAATGCAATACCACGCTCTGTTTCAAAGGGGAAGCCTTTCCTTTTGAATGGTGTTTAACACGGAAAATTTCATGCAGATATGTTCCAGGAACACATTTCAAAATGACCATAACCACCAGAGGCGCAACCATGGGGCTAAGCATATACAGTTGAAAATGCTTTTTTCAATGTTGACGCTTTCTCTGCTCTTGGGGCAGATAACAAAAATGTTCTCGGTAAGAACTTAGATCAACTCATAAGTAATGCGGAGGAGTCATGATACTGTTTGTAGTACGCTAAAATGTAGTGCATCATGTCGATTTTAGAGTCGGTGGTTTTGCAGCGAGAAGCTGCGAGGAGATTTGTTTACATCTGTGTTCGTCATATGTGACGTCAGGACCCCTATTGTTCCTATTGTTTTATGAAGCAATATAATTGGTTGTTTCCAACATAAGCAAAAGCGCTGATTGGCTCAGAACCAATTCCCCCCCTGTTCCGCCGGCACCGTAAGTGTCTATATTCTGACCATATGCTACTCTTCAGCTAGAATCCTACAAAGGATATTTCGAGCCTTTAATTCTAGTATATCCATTAAACTTGTGGGCGGCCCATGCAGTCCTGCGTCCAGGACCACAGTTGCTAAGTTCAGTCCAAAAATGTCACAATACGAGTATATTCAATATTATCCACTATTTTCAATGTGTACTAGTATGGCAAGTGTATATAATCCATTTTGTAAGCAATCCTAAATCCATACTTGTGTTATTTTTGTAAGCAATCGTATAATAGGCTTTGCCCTCGTTTGTTTATGTTGTTGCCGTTGTTGTCACTGTCGTGACGATTGACCTTAGATTCTTGGAAATTGTTTGTTTTTATCGCTGTGGCTGTTGTTGCTCTTATTGTTTCTAGCGCGGTGGTAATTTTTCTTCTGACGAGTTTGTCTTTCAAGTTAGGCCTTCTCTGAAGAGATAAGATTGGTCTGCTTCTGTTCCAAACCTGTTGAAGGACTAAATTATTTCTCATGAGATGCCAGTGATCCCTAAGCATGAATCCAGTTACTGTTGTCTCACAGTTGCACGCGAAATTACATTCCCTTCGTTGTTAAAGTCTTACTGTCGCTATATAAAGAAAGCACGAATTATTGGCTGCCAATAATTCATTCGCTTGTTTTTTTGTGCAGAGGAAGGTCATCCGCCGAGCCTTAGATATTCTAAAAAAGAATTTGAATCGAACGATATTTTAATACATTTTGCAGAATTTTCGAATGTGCACAATAGTGATAGAATCTCCAACGTCACTCAATCGAACCTTTGATTTAATAATGTACAAATATCGCTACAGAAACAATGGGGTTTCATGACCGTCTCTTGCGGTGATCAAAAGCAACTGATAAAAGCGAGGCTATGACTATATTTATAGCGACAGTAAGACTTTAATTCTATAGGTAGAAGATGCTGAAGGCAGTTTGTTGATTTGTGTTGTTCATATACATAATAGGGATTGCGTAATCATCTATCACAGAGATGTTATGAAAATAATTTCTATAGTGTAAGATATGCAGAGATAACTAAAGTATTGAAGGTGACAGGCAATGAATCAGGGAAGGCTATTGTTAGAGAAGTGAATTTAGTAGCGGAAAAAGTATTGTTCTGGGACGTGATGAAATTCATGAGAAAGAATTTCTCGGAGAGGAAGAAATTCGGATATTATGGGAATACTTCCCTTGCAATCGCAAATATACTTTAGGTGTAGCTTGTAAATTTGTTTTTATGGGCTTTCCTTTATAAAACAAGAGGATAGATGTACGAGTTTCTCAGTATAGCATTGTGATCGAGGGGCATGAATTACTGCAAAAAGGATTTTTAATCTATAACAAATCTCTTTATAACGAAGAGAAAATACATTGAAGATCCGTGAACTTATATCGAGGATCCGTAAAGATGCTATAGTATTTCGTTGCCTATAAAGAGCACAACAACACTTGCTTACAGTCATCAGTATCAGGAGTGTATAAGTAAAGACATATAACAAGGTAATAGTCCAGTTAAAGTCACTAACTGTAGCAAAATCAAGTATTTAATTAGTCTAAGACTGCTTACTCAGTCAATTAATCAAAATCCACAATGATTAAGTAAACACAAATAACAAAGTTATTATCCACATAAAGTCACTAATTGTAGCAAAATCAAGTGTTTTACTTAGTCTAAAACTTCTTACTGAATCAATTAAGCATAAATCCACAATGATTACGTGAACACTAATAACAAAGTTATTATCGAAATAAAGTCACTAATTGTAGAAAAATCAGGTGTTTTCATTAGTCTAAAACTGCTTTACTTAATCATTAATCACTTTGCTGTGTTTACTTAATCATTTTAGATTTATCCTTAGTTGATTCAGTAAGCAGTTTTTGATAATAAAAGCCCTTGATTATTCTACAATTAATCACTTTAGCTGGACAATAGAATTGTTATTTGCGTTTACTTAATAATTGTAGATTGAAGGTTGGTTGATTCAGTAAGCAGTTTTAGACTGAGAGAAACACTTCATTATGCTACAATTAGTGGCTATAGCAGGACAATAGCATTGTAAATTTTTGTATTCTTAATCATTGTAGATTGATTATTAACTGATTCAGTAAGCAGTTTTAGACTAACAAAACACTTCATTATGTTACAATTGGTGGCTATAGCTGGACTTTAACTTTTTAATTTGTGTTTACTTAATCATTTTGGATGTATCCTTAATTGATTCAGTAAACCGTTTTAGACTAATTAAAACCCTTGATTATGCTAAAATTAGTGACTTTAACTGGACAATAACATTGTAAATATTTGTATTCTCAGTATTTTAGATTTATGCTTATTTGATTCAGTAAGCAGTTTTAGACTAAATAAAACACTGCATTATGCTACAATTAGTGGCTATAGCTAAACAATGACCTTACAATTTGTGATTATTTAATCATTTTGGATTGATCCTTCACTGATTCAGTAAGCAGTTTTAGACTAATTAAAACACTTCATTATACTATAATTAGTGACTTTAGCTGGAGAATAGGATTGTTATATGTGTTTACTTAATCATTTTGGATTTATCCTTAATTCATTCAGTAAGCAGTTGTAGACTAATTAAAACCCTTGAGTATGCTAAAATTAGTGACTTTAACTGGACAATCACATTGTAAATATTTGTATTCTCAGTATTTTAGATTTATGCTTCAGTAAGCAGTTTTAGACTAAGTAAAACACTTCATTATGCTACAACTGGTGGCTATAGCTTGACAATAACCGTTCAATTTGTGTTTACTTAAGGTAACTCTGCTTTCCGCTCCAGTGAGCAGATAGTTGCCGTTTTGCAAAACCACTCTCCTCAGAAAACAGTTAATTTCTCCAATACTATTCGTTCGATCGAAAATCGGTAAAAAGGACGTTGTTCTACATGGTCTTGGCAATTTAAAGATATGCAAATCGCAGTGTTTCCGTTAATGCTGGCTTTGTAAATTATTTTTCAAAACTTTTTGTTGATTTCAGAAAATTGGATTTATCTCCAAAACTACTCGAAAAGTTTTTGATTTTCTTTCTCTATATCGTTAGCTAGATTTTTGATCTGCAACTTTACCAAGTATGATTGAAAAAGCTAGGCTAGATTTGTCGCAATCGAATTTTCTACTTCTGTTTACTTTGTGACTACGAAGGGTAGAAACCTTGGTCAACTGATTAGGACATGAGAAAGAGTTGAACCCTTTTGTAAAAAGCTTAGTTTCAGATCTCTGTTCATTGTGGACTCTTAACGAAATTGATACTTTGTGAATGCTCATGAAAGTCTAAAAGGACATGAACTGGAAGCCTGTAAAAATGGTAGCATTCAAGAAGTGATACTTTCACACCCGCTCCAATGATGTCTATTGAGACTTGAATACAGCATTCCCAACAGATCACGTTCATTCTTTCTCCAATGAAAACATTTCAGAGAGTTATTCTAAGGCTGCATTCACATTGCACAATCTTTTGTAAGCGCGTAAACGCTCGTGCAGAAATCCGCCACACTAATCCCTTGCAGTGTTCAGCTTGCAATATATTAGTATGGGGATTTCTGCACGAGCGTCTACGCGCTGCGAATGTGAATGCAGCCAAAAAAGGCTGAGTGTTTGATAGCGTGATTCGTAACATGGTAATCTGTTGACCAGGGTTTTTACCCTTCAGTGTCGAAAAGTAAACAGAAATATAAAATTCGATTGTGACAAATCTAGCCTAGCTTTTTCAATCAGACTTGGTAAAGTTGTAGATCAACAATCTAGCTAACGATATAGCGAAGGAAAACCGAAAGCTTTTCGAGTAGTTTTGGAGATAAATCCAATTTTCTTAAATTAACAAAAACTTTTGAAAAATAATTTACAAAGCCAGCCTTAATGGAAACATTGCGATTTGCATATCTTTTGATTGCCAAGACCATGTAGAACAACGTCCTTTTTACCGATTTTCGATCGAGCGAATAGTATTGGAGAAATTAACTGTTTTCTGACGAGAGTGGTTCTGCAAAACAGCAACACGCTGCTCACTGGAGCGGAAAACAGAGTTGCCTTAATCATTGTAGATTGATGTTTAATTGATTCAGTAAGCAGTTTTAGACAAATTAAAACACTTCATTATGCTACAATTAGTGGTTATAGTTGGACAATAACCTTTCAAATTGTGTTTACTTAATCATTTTGAATTTATCCTTGTGTGTGTCATCTTATTTTATTTCGAAAAAAAACTATACATAGCTTCTAAATACATTAAATAAAAGAAGCTAATCAATTTCGAAAATATTTACAATGGAAAGCAATAACTAACTTAAAAATAACTAATTTAATAATGATTAAGATGCCACACTATTTTAATAATTCTAATTCATGGATTTCTTTTTATTGATTTTGATTGATGTTGTGTTTTTCAAATTGACATGAATTGCAGTTGCATTCAACTCCATCCCATTGTTTTATCAATCTCTTAAAAACGTTTATATTCTGAGCAGACTTCATTTCGTTTGGGAGTCCATTCCATATCTTAGGCCCCAAGGCTCTTAGACTATTAGTACCAAAAGTTGTTTGCTTAGGTCTGTGATGTAGCAAATCATGTGGATTTCTCTGAGAGTGACTCAGATTAGTAGATGATTTAAAAGAAAATATGTTTTGCATAAAAACAGGATTTAGCTGCTTCATAGTTTTGTAGATTTCGATACATAGAGCTCGTAAACGAGAAACATGCATATAATTTTTGCCTGACTTTGTCAGTAACTCTTCATAAGAAGAACTGTTATCATTGAACAGAAATCTTAGTGCTCTCTCTTGTATGCGTTCGACTTTTTGCAGTGACTTTGCAGATGAAAAGTGCCACACTAAAGGACAGTAATTAAAGTTAGAATAAACAAAACTTTGAACAAGTGTTTTCCTTTCTTCAAAACCAATAAATTGTTTAAGCCTTTTCAGCACATTCAGTTGTGTAGCAGCTTTCTTACACAAATCTGAAATATGGGCATCAAAATTAAGCTTGTTGTCGAGTTTAACCCCCAAAAGCTTTACAGTTTTTTCTGATTTAATGTTCTTATCACTAAGAATGTCAATGCCACTTGTATCTGAACGGTCTTTCTTGATCAAAATAGCCTGAAATTTCCCCGGATTTGCAATCATCTCATTTTCTTTCAACCATTTTAGAGCAACATTGGCTTCCCCCTCTAAAACCTTGAGTAAGTCTGACATGCTTCTAGAGCAGGAAACCAAAGAATTGTCATCTGCGTAATTATATACTTCAGCTTCTTCAATGAAAAGTAGGAGATCGTTTATGCACAAATTGAAAAGGATCGGTCCAAGTACCGATCCCTGTGGAACACCGGAAAGTATACGCTGAAACGAGCCATAAACATTATTAATCCTAACACATTGATCTCGCCACTTTAAATATGAATATATAAAAACTAAGGAATTGTAATCAAATCCGTAAGCTGATAACTTGGCTATAAGTAAGTCATGTGGTATGCAGTCAAAGGCTTTTGATAAGTCCATAAGGACGGCAACTACGATTTGGTCATTATCTAATTTCAATTTCCAATCTTCAATTAGTCTTATCAATACATGGTGAGTACCATAACGTTCCCCACAAGCGGCAATGAAGATAGAAAGAGTTTTTTCAAGGTATGGCATTAATTGTTTTTTGATTATTTTCTCAAACACTTTTGAGAAAACATTTAAAGCACTTATCGGGCGGAAATTTTTTCAACAGTTTTATTTTCTTCTCCTTTATCGAGGGATCTCACCGCTGCACGTTTTCCACTATCTGGGAATTTACAATTCCGGATTCTGCTATTGATGGCATCTGTTAAAGGGACAGTCAATTCGTCTGCTGATATAGAAACTAGCTTAGGAGGTATCATATCCTCGCCCATTGATTTCCGACAATCGAGGGATTTAACTATTTCCCTTACTTCTTTACTCGTTACCTCGTTAAACGAAAAATGTTCTGAAACGAATCCCCTGTGCTCAATGATTGCCAAGATACTTGGGTGATTTTTATATATTTCTAAAATGAGTTTAACAATATCACGATCATCTTCTAAATCAGTTGTATCTGCAACATTAAGTGGTTTTCTACCACTTGAATTTTGTACGATGTTAATGTAATGATCATTGAAAAGCTAACACAAAGTTGACTCGTCTGTGATGATTTTCTGATCTTTTATAAGTGTTATATTGTTGTCTGATAATCCTTAATTCAATCAGTTAGCAGTTTTACACTAATTAAGACACTTGATTATGCTACAATTAGTGGATATAGCTTGACAATAACCTTTCAATTTGTGTTTACCTATTTATTTCAGGTTTATCCTTAATGGATTCAGTAAGCAGACTTAGACTAATTAAAACATTTGATTATGCTACAATTAGTGGCTATAGCTGGACAATAACCTTTCAATTTGTGTTTACTTAATTATTTTAGATTTATCCTTAATTGATTCAGTAAGCAATTTTAGACTAATTAAAACACATCATTATGCTATAATTAGTGACTCTAGCTGGAGAATAGGATGGTTAAATGTGTTTACTTAATCATTTTGGATTTATCCTTAATTCATTCAGTTAGCAGTTGTAGACTATTTAAAGCCCTTGAGCATACTAAAATTAGTTACTGAAACTGGACAATAATATTGTAAATATTTGTATTCTCAGTATTTTAGATTTATGCTTCAGTAAGCAGTTTTAGACTAAGTAAAACACTTCATTATGCTACAACTATTGGCTATAGCTGGACAATAACGCTTCATTTTGTATTTACTTAATCATTTTAGATTGATCCTTCACTGATTCAGTAAGCAGTCTTATGAAGACGCTTGATTTACCCACATTTATTGGATTCAACTCGACAATAATCTTGTTTTTTCTGTTTACTTAATCATTTTGGATTTATGCTTAATTGATTCAGTAGGTTGTGTTAGACAACTTAAAACACTTAATTTTGCTACAAAGAGTGACTTTAACATGACATCAACAATTTTATTTTCTGTTTACTTGATCATTGAGACTTCATATTTAATTTATTAAATAAGCAGTTTTAGACTAATTGGGGCACTTAATTATGCTACAATTCGTGGCTATAGCTGGACAATAATCCTTCAATTTGTGTTTACTTAATCATTTTAGATTTATTCTTAATTGATTCAATAAAAACTCTTGATTATTCTACAATTAGTGGCTATAGCTTGACAATAACCGTTCAATTTGTGTTTACTTAATAATTGTAGATTGAAGGTTAATTGATTAAGTAAGCAGTTTTATAAAAATTAAAACCCTTGATTATGCTAAAATTGGTAACTTTAACTGGACATTAACTCCTGCGGAACACCAGATCTTGCAGAGAAAAACACAGTAGGTTGGCGATCTTTGGGGTAGTATCATTTAACTAAACAGGCAATTATACAATTTGCTTTTTCTAGTTCTTAATTGCCATGAAAATACTTGGACTGCTCTGCAGGGAAATGTGCCCTGGGAGGTAGAATCACAAACGAGACCGGTTATAATTTCCATTCTAGATCTTGTCGGTCACAGTGATTTGTTCTGCCGTCCTGCAAGGAGAGAGTAGGTCAGCGAAATGCAATGCTGCCGTCCCTTCCTTGGGGAGTAGGCTAGTCCTTGTGATTTGTGTTACCTAGTTCTGCCGTCCTGCAAGAAAGGAGTAGGTCAGCCGAAGACAATGCTACCATCCCCCTTGGGGAGTAGGTCAGTCCCCGGTACTTTAAATAGTGCCAAACCCTCAGGCCACTCAGAATGTGGTGGCCCTTAGCGTGCTACAAGCAAAACATTAGACAATATAAAGTGGCAAGTTTGGCAACCCTTAACACCGGTTTTGATGCTAATCGACCTAGGGGATGGCAAAAATGGAGAATGATACGACTCATAAATGTTTGAAGGACAGAGGTAGCAGAGGGAGGAAGGGAGGGGAAATCTGTTTTGGATCGAGTCTTCATGCACGAGGAGGAACCAGAATATGATGCATGCTTGGAAGTGCCAGAGGTGTGGCAGAGAATAATGGGACCCAGAGAGGGGGCGCGAAACAATGAGTTAACCCCTGTCGTTAAACCACATTTACTCTATGGCGTAAATGTAGCGAATGATATTGTAAATATTTGTATTCTCAGTATTTTAGATTTATGCTTATTTGATTCAGTAAGCAGTTTTAGACTAAGTAAAACACTGCATTATGCTACAATTAGTGGCTATAGCTAAACAATGACCTTTCAATTTGTGATTACTTATTCATTTTGGATTGATCCTTCACTGATTCAGTAAGCAGTTTTAGACTTATGACGACGCTTGATTTTTCCACATTTATTGGATTCAACTGGACAAAACCTTGTTTTTTGTGTTTACTTAATCATTTTGGATATTCATGCTTAATTGATTCAGTAGGTAGTGTTAGAGAAGTTAAAGCACTTGATTTTGCTACAAAGAGTGACTTTAACATGACATCAATAATTTTATTTTCTGATTACTTAATCATTAAGACTTCTTACTTAATTTATACAATAAGCAATTTTAGACTAATCAAAATACTTAATTATGCTACAATCATTGGCTATAGCTGGACAATTATCTTTCAATTTGTGTTTACTTAATCATTTTAAATTCATCCTTAATTGATTCAGTAAGCAGTTTTAGACAAATTAAAACCCTTGAGTATGATACAATTAGTGACTTCACCTGGAGAACAACCTTGTTATTTGTGTTTACTTAATCATTGTAGATTTACGCTTTATTGCTTCAGTAAGCAGTTTTAGACTAATTAAAATAATTGATTACGCTACAATTAGTGACATAGGTGGACAATAAAATTGTAAATATTAGCATTCATAACAAACAGAAATAATGCAAAACGAGGCTGGCCCTGAGGCTTCCACTCGTAGCCGCCAATAGGCCCTTTGTTTTGCTAGCCGCCGATCGCTGCGTGTGCGCCGCATTTGTGCCAGATCAACATTGACGCAATCACATGGGAGTACGACGAAGCTGCCAAGGCAAGATGTAACGCACAAATTTATTACTCTAGAGGTACTGAACAGTTTTGTTTTACAGTACATTGCTGTGACGTTTAAATACGTACTCAAGGGACACGGGACCTGTTTTCCCCAGCGTATTTAAATCACGTTTTTTTCTCGTTTCAAGTTGTTTACGTGGCATTTAGCCTTGTTACTTTCATTCAGTAGAAAAGTGATACGTCGTGCTGTCTCTGTCTTGGGAATAGTTGTTTTTCATATTTAAGTTGTTTACGTCGCATTTAGTTTGTTATTTTATTTAGTATTAAAATGACATGCCGTGTTTTTTCTGCATTGGGAATAATTGTTTTTCATACTTGTGGCTATAAAAGCGAAGCAATCATGGCTTTCGGGGCTTCAAGAAACAGAGAGAAAAAAGGGCAAAACAAGAAGAAGACCAAAGAAGGGAAGAATCTTTGGCAGCTAACCTTTGGCGATGCGATTTTTGGTAAATGCTTTGGATATGCTGAGCTTTTAGCTACGAGGATATAAATTTTGTGAGTATCAGTTATTCGGTATTTCAGCAGCAGTTATTCGGTATTTCGTTTCCGTTTCTTCGTTATTCGTAGTGCACACATTTCTTGTAAGTTTCTTAACCGTTTCATTTTCAAGCTTCGTTTATGCACATACTTTGTTGATTTGAAGTTAATTAGTGCTTAATTTATTGCAGCAAACCGTATCATTATATGCCTAAAGCCTGTTTATTTATTGCTGTGGTTCTTGGGCTTCGGGTTTTGGTGGTGCACGTTGGAACTCCCCCGTAGCGAAGATTTGAGATTAGTGGCTAAACAAGAAGTTTCTACAGATTCGCAGCAGCAGGCCTGGAAAACGCTTCGATCGCTGTTACTAAATGCTGTAATAATTACCCGAAAACAGCTATTCCTGGAATTAATATTGCGAGAAAACTGGTCCTGGCCTCTCGATCAAACTTTGTCGAAAGCATCTTCAAATTATGACCAAGATGGTGGTACAGGTGAGTTATCTGGGAAAATTTGCCCAGTTTGGATTTCATTGTTGTAGATTCTGGAGGTCGCAACATCAAGATTTCTTCTTTTAAAAACGGCATTTCTTTACCTCACTATTATTTCGTACCTATTGCAAATATCCGTAGAATTTCTGGCCCATAGAAAGTAAAAATCATCTATTTCTCGCAATTCATTTACCGCACATCCCCAGCTGCTCAGGTGGGAGCATATTTTAACGTTTTCGCAGAAGACCGATTTTGGTGTCTTCTCATGAAGCTCAAAGTAACTGCTCTTTTGGTCGGTGCCAACAAAATTTCCACCTGGCCTCTCAACGAAACTTTCAAAATAAAAAATAAACATGTCAATTGTTGCTGACATGGTATCCGATTATGTGGAAAAAATTGCCTGCTCTTGATATTTACATTTTTATAGATTGAAAATTTAGGCCTAGTTTCTCCACTGCCTGCACATATTTGTGCCAAAAATAACATTTTTACACAAATGCATAGGGTCAGGGAGCTAAGATACGAAGTAACTTCAAATTCTTTGCAAGAAAACCATTTGAAACAGCAATGGTGTCTACCAACGGAGGGGTTATTTGGTATATTTGTTGTTTTCACCTATTTGCAAGCACTATGTCAGTGGTGACGCCAGCTTTGAAAAATCCAAAAGAAGTGGATGGGGGGGGAGAGGATTTTGACCTAATTTTTCAATCTAAAGGTATACCCAGATAATTTTTTGCCATTTTCCTTTGACAATCCTTGCCAATTTTTAGGATTTTGGGGGACAAGTCCCCCCCATAGCACCACCACTGCACCAGGTATCAAAAGTAGCCAATTCTGCATGAGTTGATTGTCAAACATGTCAAAAGGAACAGTTTGCAAGAATGGGTTGTTGGGTTGTTAATAAGTCCCAATCTGTATGTTTTGGAGTATGCTTGGGGCTTAATTCTCACACTTTGTCTGGAGTCAGCAATCCTTTGTTGGGAAAACTCCACAACAAAGGCACACCCCTATACAAACTTTAGTCACCCTGGGGCTTAAGATGGAAGGGAGCATAGGTTAAAATCTATTCCCCCGGGGGCCTGTCATGGCTGCCTCTGAACAGTTTGCAAACCACAAATGCCAATTTTATAACAAAAATCTCAAATGAGCATCACTGTGGCAGTTTTTGGAAGTTGATGCTGACAAACCTCGGGCAGTGCAAACACCTTGCTTTGAGTTTTTCATTCCACTGTGAGACATTTCCTAATGTTTTTGATGCTAGATGAATGATGACACCAGCCTTGCATGCAGCCAACTGAAATTGCTACATCAGTATTCAAATTTCCAAGCTGTGCAAATGAGTTCTTCTTCAATTCTTTACAGGGTTATCTTCATCTGGATGTCTTCTTCTTTAAATGGACCCATTTGGCTTTGCCAATCAGGATTTATCAAGTAAATGAGACATATTTGTATAGCAAAAGAAACTGTATTTGAAACAGGTCAACTTAATAATTGAGGTTTTCAAAGGTGAACTCCAGATGTTTTCCAAAGAAGAACAAGGAAAATCAATGGTTCAACTACCTACAACATATATTTATTATCAAAACATTATCAAAACTGCTTACAGGTGGTGACCAGTGAATGCCTGTTGTCGGCTTGAATTTCTCTTTATTCTTATTTTTTAAACTTTAGTTTCTGTGCTGCTAGAATCAATCAATTTTATTATTGTTGGTTAAGTGTTGTTTTTCATAAAAGTTGTACTCATGTATATAAACACAAAGATCAGAAGAATACATCTGTTTGTTTGAGCTGTACAGCCAAGAAAAATTAAGAATTTCACCACAGATTACCTCAGGCAAAGGGAAAAGTTATACAACAAACTTGTGGATCTTTCCGAAGAAAACTAGATATTTTGTCCCTAAAGTTTGTATTGTTTACCTAAAAATTGAAACAGCAAATGGAATAGTAGGTACAAAATTGATACTCGTGAGAGATAAAGTAATGATGAATGAAGTAACAATTTTCAAAGAAGCCTTTAATTTCACTTTTTATCAAGTACATAATGCATTCTATTTCAAAATCAAATTCAGGTTTGAATTAAAAATTCTGCTAACCAGGGGATCTCATTTGCAATTTAATTCTTGATGCTGCACAATCTCTTACAAAAGTAATGGAATCCAATCCCTAGAAAATTCTAGGTTTTTTAGAATCATTTTCTCCTCCCTCTCCCTATATCAAATCTTTACAATTCAATCAACATTGAAACTGGGGGTGGGGGGGTCAAAAATTTGACATTTCCAATAAGGGATCCAATTATTTTGTAAGAGATTGCAGTTTCATGGATCATTCTACTGTATGTGATGCATGCACTTCAACTGGGCAAACACACAGTTGTGCAGGAAGCCTTACTTGAGAGAAGGTAATAAAAAAGGTGTTCAAAGTGGGCATTCAGCCTCAGAGGGCAAAAAGTGGGATAGCAGATGGGTTTAGAACACAGAACACCACTTTTATGAAGATTATGTACCACAACAACTGATAATGTGTTCATGATCAATTCCTTTTTGTGCTTCACATCCACCAATAACCCATTCCCATTTTCAGTGAAGGTAGGGTGACATGATTAAGAACAAGACATTCCATTGTTAACCTTTTTGTTGGTCTTTCTAAATGATCTGCTCACACATGAATTACTGATATAAATTCTTTTGTTAACAGGTACCCAAAGTCATTGCTATCTGTCCACATTGAATTTTTAGATGCAATATACAACTGTTCTATCAACAGATCCTGAGACTACTACTGTAATTTTCCAAAGAGCACACAGAAGTTTTCCTTTCCAAATAATTAATGTATGTGTGCATGAATTAGGTTCAAAGGTATTTTCTAAACACTGAAAGTCGTTTGTAATTCTGAAGTTTTACCAAAAAGTGTGCTCATTAAAACACCATGAATTGCAGTGATACACTTGACAATTTAACGTGTGCTTGGAAGTTTTTCTGTGGCGCTCCTGCAGTAATATCTTCATATGGTAAAACTGTCTTTATAGAATTCTTTGCAAGGTTTCTTTGCATTCAATTCTTTGCATCGTGGTGAAAAGATAGTCTTGGCTAATCAAGAACATCTCCTCAACCAGCACTCTCATCAACACAGGTCCATCAGCTATAAAAGGCAAAGATTGTACTTCTTGCAATTATCAGGAAAAAGCATAGAAGTCCCAGTACAATTTCGATGAGGTTATTGACCACTATCTGTGAAAGGGACTGTGAAGTGATCCCAAAGAGTGAGGATTCTTTTCTCACGGCTGCGTCATGCGTGTTTAGGCCAGTCTCACAGAGCAAGCACTAATTCACGGTTGATGGCCTCGTTTTCGTTTTGCATTATTTCTGTTTGTTAGTATTCATAATAATTGTAGATTCATCCTTAATTGATTTAGTAACAAGTTTTTTACTGATAAAAACCCTTCATTATGCTACAATTAATCACTTTAGCTGGACAATAGAATTTTTATTTGCGTTTACTTAATCATTGTCGATTTTTATGCATAATTGATTCAGTAAGCAGTTTTACACTAATCAAAACATTTCATTATGCTACAATTTGTGGCTATATCTGGAAAACAGAATTGTTATTTGTTTTCACGCAATCATTGTGACTTTATGCTTAATTGACTCTGTTAGCAATTTTTTGATTTTGATAAATTTAGTGTCTTTAACTAGACAATAACCTTGTTATTTGTGTTTACTTAATCATTGTGTCTTTATGCTTATTTGAATCAATACGCAATTTTAGACTAATTAAACACTTGATTATGCTACAATTAATGGCTATAGCTGGACAATAACCTTTTGATTTGTGTTTACTTAATCATTGTAGATTTATGCTTAATTGATTCAGTAAGCAGTTTTAGACTAATTGAAACACTTTAGTATGCTAAAATTAGTGACTTTAGCTGGACAATAGAATTTTTATTTTTGATTACTTAATCATCTAGACTTCATGCTTATTTGACTCAATAACGACATGCACACTAATGAAAACATTTGAGTTTGCTAACATTAGTGACTTTAACTGGACAATAACAATGTTATTTGTGTTTACTTAATCATTGTGACTATGCTTATTTGAATCAGTACGCAGTTTTAGACTAATTAAAACACTTCATTATGCTACAGTTAGTGGCTATAGCTGGACAATAACCTTTCAATTTTTGTTTAATTAATCATTTAGGTTTATCCTTAATTGATTCGGTAAGCAGTTTAGACTAATTAAAACAGTTGAGTATGCTACAATTAGTGACATAACGGGACAATAACATTGTAAATATTAGTATTCATAACAATTGTAGAGTTATCCTTAATTGATTCAGTAAGCAGTTTTTGACTAATAAAAACCCTTCATTATGCTACAATTAGTCACTTTAGCTGGACAATAGAATTGTTATTTGCGTTTACTTAATCATTGCAGATTTATGCTTAATTGATTCAGTAAGAAGTTTTAGACTAAGTAAAACACTTCATTATGCTACAATTAGTGGCTATCGCTGGACAATAACCTCTCAATTTTTATTCTTAATCATTTTAGATTTATCCTTAATTGACTCAGTAAGGACATTCTCACTGATGAAAACATTTGATTTTGATAAAATTAGTCACTTTAACTAGACAATAACCTTTTTATTTTTGTTTACTTAATCATTTGAATTTATCCTTAATTGATTCAGTAAGCAGTTTTAGACAAATTAAAACCATTGAGTATGCTACAATTAGTGACTTTAGCTGGACAATAACATTGTAAATATTTTTATTCATAATAATTGTAGATGTATGCTTAATTGCTTCAGTAGGAAGATTTAGACTGATTAAAACACTTGATCATGCTACAATTAGTGGCTATAGCTGGACAATAAGCTTTCAATTTGTGCTCTTAATTATTTTAGATTGATCCTTAATTGATTCAGTAAGCAGTTTTTTGATTAATAAAAACCCCTGAATAATAAAAACCCCCCAATTAGTCACTTTTGCTGTACAATAGAATTGCTACTTGCCTTTACTTGATCATTGTAGATTTGTGCTTAATTGCTTCAGTAAGCAGTTTTAGACTAAATAAAACACTTCATTATGCTACAATTAGTGGCTATAGCTGGACAATAACATTGTAAATATTTGTATTCATAATAAATGTAGATATATGCTTAATTGCTTCAGTAAGCAGTCTTAGACTAATTAAAACACTTGATCATGCTACAATTAGTTGCTATAGCTGGACAATAACCTTTCAATTTTTGTTCTTAATCATTTTAGATTTATCCTTCATTGACTCAGTAAGGACATTCTCACTGATGAAGACCTTTGATTTTGATAAATTTAGTGTCTTTAACTAGACAATAACCTTACTATTTGTGTTTACTTAATCATTGTGTCTTTATGCTTATTTGAATCAATACGCAGTTTTAGACTGATAAAGAACACTTGATTATGCTACAATTAATGGCTATAGCTGGAAAATAACCTTTTGATTTGTTTTTACTTAAAGTGCCTATGAAATGAAATTTCACTTTTTCAGCTGAAGACAAATTCCTGTAGAGCAAAATTTTCTCATTCGAATGGTGGGTTTTACATCGAGTTTGGTGAAGGTGAACTGCTCGAAAATTGGATTTGAAAATCGATTTTTTGCATTTTTGAGAGTCACAAAGCGCGGCGTCCCGTGACGTCATGTGGTTTCCACGAAGGCGGGTCATGTGCAAGGACGATATGGAGTCGCTTTGGAGCGAGTGTGAAACAAGGAGGAAATTTGGTGTTTCTGGTGCCTTGGATGATAAATTTTGTTAAAATAGCAGCTATAAGCATGGAGTTTCAATGGCATAAGTTTCCAAGAAACTGAGAAAAGCGAAAGAAATTTATCAACTTCGCTCACAGGCATTGGCCTAGCCATAGTCTATCGCCAAACTCAAACGACTTACACACTGTCATCACACAGCTGCTTGGTCATATCAAGCCAACTCTGTTCATGATAATAACACTAGATGCTGGAGTGGAAGGACTTTCTTTTAATAAAACTTTTCAACCTGATATCTCATAAGGTTTCTATAGAGAGTACAAGTGTTGTTACTACGGAAAACAAGGAATGGATGACAGGAGAGACGACAGGTTAGTTCAAGCCATTTCATTCATTCGAGCTGGACGGCTCGTTATGTCACACATTCAATTTCTTTAATTTAGTCCTGCATAAGTAATGAAATGTTGATCCCTGCAAGTGGCAGATATTTCAGACAAGGCAAGGAAGCAATTTAGCGCTGACTGTCAAAAAAATCATCGCACAGCATGGGTAACGAAATGGCAGAAGAAAGCTGCATGATCTTGTGATTGCATGCATGCTGGGTGGTGAAGAAATTTAGAAATGCCGGTCAAAGATATTGGAAATGACAATCTTGATTGATAGGATGCTTTCTTTTCTATCTGAAGGGGTGCTAATTTGAGGATTCACAGTTTGATCCACAATCCCCTACAAAACTTGTTGAGACAAATGAGTTTTGTACTGAAAGATGCCCTTCCTGCCATTAAAGTATTACCTGTCACTGCTAAAGGCCAACCTCCCTCTTTGCCAGGGTCAATCTCTGTGTTACCCTTGCAAAGGGGCACAACTCTATGTTACCTAATATTTTGGAGCACAATAATTTTGTTCGCCAGTGTACGCCAAAGAATAATTGATATCTATTGTTTAGTACAATGAGACATTGAATGGCCCATTGTTTTAAGGCCTCTTTCTGCCCCAAAATGTGCGCCAACAGCCAATAAGTTCTTTCTCTGCGCCAATGATCTTCTGGAAATAGGAACTCAGATTCACCCTGGCCCCTTTGCAATGCTGGTAGAATGAAGAAAACATACTTCTGATCTATGACATTTACAGCAGCTTCCTACATTGCAATGAGGGCGACTTGGGGACTTCAACTCAAAATTTTCTCCAAAAAGCAAAGTGTCTCACAAGTTTTGTCTGGGATTGTAGGTCCATGGGCCAAAAAATCATGAATGCGCTGCATGCAATTTCATTCTACTTTACAGAGCACAACATTTTTTTCATAATCAATTCCGTTTCAGTGATTGTTAGAAATTCAAAGGCTGAATGGCCTAGCAGAAAAGGAAGCAACAAATGGAAACATGCTATTCTAAGAAATGCCACCAACCAAGAGAAAGTCAACTTTCTTGAGACAATCCTACTAATCTTTTATAAGAAACTGGTTTATTTAGAAATAGTGTCCCACATATAAGAAACATTGATTTAAGAAACACCAGACCTTGATTTTCAAAATAATATCCCCTCTTATAAGAAACTGGTGTAGGTTTGAAAAAGACTTGTTTCTTATTCAAAAAACTATGTACGCATTAGAAAATTGAAAAACATGACAAATTCAGCTTTGCATTTGAACCAACCTGTACCTATTCAAATGAAAACGAGAATATTGTATGCAAATGAAGCAAAAATCACCTTCCTGGACTAAATGTAACCATTCTTTATAGTGAAGATTTAAAAATACAAATGAAAATATTATTAGTTTTGTATGACAATCATAAAGCTTGTGTCTGATTAGTTCATTGATGGTACATGATTTTTCTAATAAGAAACTTTACCCTTGTAATATTCCCCATTTGGGGAAATAGGCGAGAGGGTGACCATCCACACACACACACTGTTGGAACTGAACTAAATATAAATTCTATTGACAAGGTATTTACAAGAGCTATAGCAATCATTACATAAAGAAATACTACAATAGTCATTGACGTCATTTCCCTGAATTATCAGAATACTACAACCCTGATTTGAAGTTTATACCTCATTTTATAGCATATCAGACCTAAAATTGAAAAAGTTGTTTCTTATATGCCGGACACTACAGTACTGTATCAGGATGGCCAACATTTTAAGAAACTGTGGTACTATGCCTGAAAAGTATTAAACAGCTTGCTATAAACTGGTTGTTTTAGCTTTATTCTTGAGTAATATTGATTAGCCATTTTTGTCCTTAACATGACAGAAGGCTGTTATTCCGAAATGTTGTTTTAATTGTCAAAAAATACATCTGCAACAGTGTTGGAGATAACATTGATAATTCATGCATTAAAAATACAAGTAACAAATTAAGAAACTTTTAATACTACAATGTGAAAATCTTAATGTTGAACTAAGAAACCTTTAGTATATATTGTGTTTCCTATTAGTGAAAAGTATATATTGTATTTCCTAACAGAGTCCTGGGTATGACTCAAAACTGCATCCGGTGGTGAGGCTTCAGTTTCGGAAGTTCTGAAGTTCTGGGGAAGTGTGGAGCCACCCCTTAGTCACCATTGCTCTCGGGTCCATCCTGGCCCGGAATGGTTGTACCCATCAGGGTCCCAGCTATGGGTAAATAGTTGTGTTTTCTTATGAAACCATGGCGGTTCCACTTTGTCAAGTCAACAGTGGTTCCGGCAACTGGCAGCTCTGTTTGTCAACCTGGCAGCAGTCCTGGCAAAAAAAGCAACAGGATTTTTTTGCGGTCGTCTCAGCTAAGCTGTGCCACCGAACTACAGAAGAAGCCTGCCAAGGGACACTAATTAGCACCAGTTAGTGTCGTCATCTATGGTGCAGCCTCACTTTCTAAATATGGATACAGTGAATGTTAGGCATGGAGATTATGCTACCGCATACGGGGTAACCGATGCGCCACAACGTACGGCAGTGGCGGAAAATAAGCAAAGACCGTGCAAGACAGCAAAAGAAGCTCAAAGAAATCATCCCTTAATTCTCGGTGCATGGAATGTACGAACAACCAATGATAATGTGGACTCTGCAAGACCTGAACGTGCAACAGCCATCATCTGCAGGGAGCTTGAGAAAGCGCACATAGACATCTGCGCACTGAGTGAAGTTAGGCGACCTGGCTCAGGAAACGTAATTGAGAGAAGCCATACAATATTCTGGAGTGGCGGCGAAAAGAAAGAAGCTGGTGTAGGTTTTGCTATCAATAATAATCTAGTTGCTCAGGGAATGAATCCCAAACCGATCAATGACAGACTCATGACACTAAGGATTCAACGTAGGAGTGGTGCCCACCTAACGCTAATAAGCGCTTATGCACCTACAATGCGACGCACACAAGAAGAAAAAGAACAGTTTTATGAAAAGCATGGAGATTGCCTAGACATGGCAAAAAATGATAACACTATAATCTTAGGTGATTTCAACGCCCGTGTCGGGAAAGACTGGAAATCTTGGCCATCCGTGATTGGGAAACACGGAGTGGGAAAAATGAATTCAAACGGGATTATGCTACTAGAATTCTGTACCAGATTTCAATTATCTATCATGGGTACAATGTTTCAACTAAAAAGTCACCTTAAGAGCACATGGCAGCATTTACGCTCGAAGCACTGGCACCAACTCGATCATGTGATTGCCAACAAAGAAGCTAGACAACACATCACAGTGAAGGTGAAGGTGAAGGTGAAGGTGAAGTTGCGTTTTTCAGCGCCAAGCGCTGGGATCGCAGAAATAGAGCAGACCTAATCGAGTCCGCGACCCCTTGTCATGAAGCTCAAGTGGTGGGGCTCTACCGGGACTCGAACCCACTCCGCCTGACTATTCTGGCTGCAATGTCAGAGGATTACACCACGGCGCCA